>JAJOOF010023035.1:0-13287 GCA_029582545.1 Solanum lignicaule | reverse complement strand
ACGACTCTGTTCATTTAATGATTAAGCCAAAGATATAAAAGAACATTCTGGAGCACAAAATATTTCACGTTTAGTAGGACTCAGAAAAGGGCCACATCCAAAGAAATGATTTATTTTTTTTGTGAAATTTGTAGTCTGAAACATGTCATAGCATTTGTGTCGCTATACTTTTGAAAACTGTGGCCTTAACATGCAAAACATTTATATGGTTATCAAACTTCTCATTAACAATAAAAGGATAAGTGCATGGTTAATTATTTTCAAATTTAGAGGCGTATCATTCATTATTGGAATAGACTAAAAAAAAAATCTATATCACATAAACTGAACGTGGACAAGGTATATAAATAGATTTTGCAACATTATTCCAATTTCTTTACACAGAGCATATGCATTGAAATATACTCCAATAAAAGAATACTTACTTTTTCCTCTTTGCTAAAAAAGAGTTTCATATAGTATTAAAAATACACAACATCAAATCAATTGGTCAAGTGAGACTTCAATCTGTGTGGATGCATTACTGGGTTAATCCTCTTTGGCAAATAATCACATTTCACTATTATTTGGTCATTTATTGCCAAAGAAGATTTGCCCAGTAAATCACTCATACAACACTAATCCTATACAATAACAACCACTTCAAAGTTTGCAACAAAGGTAAAAGAAAAACTTTTGTTTAATTTTCTCGAAGTACGCTATTATATGCCATTAAACACGTGCAAATCAACATAGATTGAAGGGTGGTCAGTTGAATATCCTTCGTCAAAATTACATTTCAAATACTCGATGAAATTTGTAAAGTAGGAGTTATGAAGCTTTCGATAACAAAAAATAGCAACAACCTTTCGTGTTCGAGCTCTAATTAGCTCTTCTCCTTCCTCTGAAACCATTGCTTCTCTTAATGACATTGCCATTTCATTCACTAAGGTCGCAACTTTGCGTCACAATTAATAAAGTGGCAAGGTCGCCATTTACCCGTCTTGATCTAAATCTTCTTAAAAGTATAATCTTTAATTCAACAAAAAAGTAGACTCAAATTTAGGTGTGATACACAAGGAGAGGTCGCGTTTACGCGTCTTGATAAGTGTATTCAATAATATTTTAAGCGACTCATAGGCAAATGATGTAACCCAGATTAATTATTGAGTCATGTATAAGTTGATAAACGCAATCGTGCTAGAACCACGGGATTCAGGGTGCCTCATACCTTTTCTTTGGTGACCTATCTCTATTTGTGTTTTCTTCTAGGTCGGCTGACCCTGGTCTTCTTTGAGTTTATGATATTCCCCGCTCGTCCGAGCTTTTGTAGGCCGAAGCAAATGCTTAGATGAGAAGAAGTCAGAGCAAAAGTCAAAACAAGAAGGACAAAGAAGTCTCTTCTACTCCTCTAGAGGATGAGGAAGTGATGGGGACGACGATGTAACATAATTCCTTACTCGATTTTTGCCTTCGCAAACCAATTAAATGTACATTTCCTTTTGATTTGGAATTCAAAAGGTGACTTGAAACACCATAACTTAATTCTAAGTGACGACTCTATAAATAAAATAATTCTTATTCATTACCGTCACTTCTATTGAAAAGATATGTCTTCTTCGGTTGATAAAAAGTGATTATAAGTTATGACAAGTTATTTTGTCTATATAATTCAAGGTGATGTGGTACTCCCTATGTCTAGAAAAATCTATTTATTTTTTCATTTTTCGCTAATAGGTGACTTAAAATATTATGACATGTACTATATAATTAATGGATGACTAGGAACATAATATATTTTTTCCTTTTTGGCTATTAGGCGACTTAAATGATTATGACTAGTTATTTATCTATATAATTTAAGGTGACGTAGTACTGACTAAGAAAATCATTTATTTTTGCCTTTTTTTTTACTAATAGGTAACTTAAATATTTATATACTTGATTAGGCATTAATATGATATAATGCCAATGAATGCAATTATTTATTTTGAAATTCAATGTTGGAGTAGTTCATTATCTTATTAGGATTGGTAAGATAAGGCCTATCCCCCCTTGCTTGTACTTATCCCTATTTAAAAAATTTATTTTAATAAAAGACCGTTAGACATTTGTATAATGGTACAAAATTTCAAAAAAAAAGTTTGGGTTTGAGAATAATTGAAATTGTTGCAAATTATGTAGTAAATTCATATTTCTTTATTGTCACCGATAAGTAATGCTTTTATGTCCTACAAAGTGTCAACGAGGTTGGAGGCGGTCAGTTTTCTCTTTTATCGTAAGACTAGAGAAATTACTCGCGCTTCATGTAATTATAGAATAAATCAAAATTTGACTACATGCTAATTAAAGAAAACTACAAATCCGGATTCTCTCTTAAGCAAGAATATGTCATGAAATTATTTTATTTCACCTTTTACATGAGATAGTAATCTCGGGATATGTCATAAAATTATTTTATCTCACCTTTTTACATGGGATAGTAACCTCGTCATTTTAATATAAATGACGGAATAAAACAATTTCGAAATTAGCTAATATTTCAAACTAAACATGGAACAATTTTTTTTCAACTCGAGCCATTTCATCAGAAGTTTCTCTAACACCTAAATCATGTGAGAAAACTTTAATGTAAAACAAGTAAAACAGAAATATATCCCTTTACGAGAAAGAAGTAGATACAATGTGGAAAATAAAGAAACGTAGGGCAATTCTCCCTTGGCAAGAAATAAATTATGCATAACCATAGCTTTCTTGCCAGAGGAGAATAACCTGCGATTCTTGCTCTCCAATTAATCTTCAATCTTGAAATTTTCTCGAGATTTAGAAATAAGTCATTTTTTTCTGGACGAACTAATAAAAAATTGGGATCACATGAGAATTAATTGAGATAGAGAGTATTAAATATTGATACGATTATCATCATATATAAAAGAACATTTTGTTGATATGTGGAAATGAAGAAAGGCAAGGGATTTATATATATAGTCACTTGACTGGCATAATTCATTTGGATATGCTGAAGAAAAGAGTGTTGTGGCTTCTCTTTGTTAAATGGTCTTTACCTTCTTATGAGAGGCCAAATGGTTTCAATATATCCCTTCACCAAAAAAGCGTATTGAATATGAAGAGTATTTTTTGACTGATCATTAACTAAACGATTGGTATAATAGTCAATGGTTTGGCGAGATGATTATGGAGATAGCTCAATGACGATGTTATGAGATTAAACTTAGAGTCTTTGTCTATTTACGATTAGTTTACTACACCATTACCTATAGCTTTGAAACACAATAAAAAAAAATCAAGCTTGTTCTTGATGTCTATAAATCAAGCTTAGTTATTGATGGACGTCCACGTGGAGCTTAGTTCTAAGTGATAATCAAGCATGAAAGTGAGGGAGTGTGCTAAAGACATAATTAACAAATATAATCGTCCATAATCAAAAATAAAATCACATACTTGACTCATAAAAATAAAATCAAGCTTATAAATGAAGGAGTATACTGAAGACATAATTAACCAAATAATAGTATTTCTTTTGTTATAACATCTTAAGCTTTTAATTTAAATAAGAAATAAATAAAAATGGTCTCACACTTTTAAATAACAAAAAGTGTAATATTCTATCTCAATTACTGAAATTGACCACTCTTTTTTTACTTTAAATCAGAGAGGCCAGGTTCAACTGGTGAAGTTGAGAATTAATCTTATGATAATTTTCATGTCAAAAGAATATTTTTGAATATATATAAAAATAGGAGATGCTATTATATGTTTTAGAATATGCCATAAAATTTTCAGTATCTAGATTTCATAATTTTACATAAACGTTTAGTAGGACGGAAGTCATTTTTTATTACTAAAAAAATTATCTAGATCATTTTTCTTATTTTGAAAGAATTTGTTTTTCAAAAAGAAAATATTTTCTAAAATTTTTAATCAAATGAATTTGAGAAAATAGGAAAACATTTTACGTCATACCAAACACACCCTTAACATTATAAGTAGTCTTTTCATCTAAGTCTATAAATTTTTCGTTTTAGGCGATTTAGTTTTTTATTTAAAAATAATTTAACTTTAGATTTCTCATTTTACATATGTCAAACAAATGCCATTAAGATTATTCAACAACAAGAGATTCCCACAACATAATTTATTTTTTCATGGAATTATGGTCAAAAACTTTAGAGATCTCACTCTTTTTCCCTTTTGTGATATTATGCTGCTATTTGTTGTTGCTTTCTCACAAGTGTCACAATGATTTGTTAATGTTGACATAAACTCTCATCAAATAGTACTCCTAAATTAACTTTTACTTCTAATTAGGTCAAGGAATAACTTATATAGTAACTAGCTAGAGACGGATTCAGGATTGAACCTATTTTTCCTAAAGTTATAATACGGAACAAGAAATGGAATGACTCTGTTCATTTGATTAAGCGAAAAATAAAAAAGAACATTCTGGAGCACAAAACATTCCGCGTTTAGCAGGACTCAGAAAAGGGTCATATCCAAAGAAATGATTTTTTTTTTGTGAAATTTGTAGTATGAAATGTCATAGCATTTGTGTGGCTATAGTACTTTTGAAAATTGTGGCCTTAACATGCAGAACATTTATTTAGTTATAAAACTTCTCATTAAGGATAAAAAGATAAATGTAAGGTTAATTATTGTCAAATTTAGAGGCGTATCATTCATTATTGGAATAGACTAAAAAAAATATCACATAAACTGAAACGTCGAAAAGGTATATATATAAATATATATATAGATTTTGCAACATTATTCCAATTTCTTTACACAGAGCATATGCATTGAAATATACTCCAATAAAAGAATACTTACTTTTTCCTCTTTGCTATAAAAGAGTTTCATATAGTATTAAAAATACACAACATCAAATCAATTGGTCAAGTGAGACTTCAAGCTCTGTGTGGATGCATTACTCGGCTAATCTTCTTTGGCAAATAAACCACATTTCACTATTATTTGGTGCAAATTTGGTCATTTATTGCCAAAGAAGATTTGCCCCGTAAATCACTCATACAATAACAACCACTTCAAAGTTTGCAACAAAGGTAAAAGAAATTTTTTGTTTAATTTTCTCGAAATACACTATTATATGCCATTAAACACGTGGCAAATCAACATAAATTGAAGGGTGGTCAGTTGAATATTCTTCGTCAAAATACAAAAATGTATCATTATGTTTTGAAATGAACTAATAAGAAAATAATGTCTTATTAAACGGGCAATTACAGAATTTTGAAAAGGGCTTTTTAAAAGGCTGACAAAAAGAGTTTTCTGCTTTCTTTTTTTCCAAAAAAACAAGGGAGGAACTGTCCATCACATAGATTATCAAATAGAAATGCATCAACGACTAAACCTTCATCTCACCATTACATTTCAAATACTCGATGAAATTTGAAATCTTTGATTCAACAAACAAGTAGACTCAAATTTAGGTGTGATACACAAGGGGAGGTCGTGTTTACGCGTCTTGATAAGTGTATTTTAACAATATTTTAAGCGAGTCATAGGCAAATGATGTATCCAAGATTAATTATTAAGTCATGTATAAGTTGATAAACTGAATCGGGCTAGAACCACGGGATTCAGGGTGCCTCATACCTTGTCCTTGGTCAACATAATTCCTTACTCGATTTTTTGTCTTCGCAAACCAATAAAAGATACATTTCCTTTTGATTAGGAATTCAAAAGGCGACTTGGAACACCATAACTTAATTCTAAGTGACGGCTCTATAAATAAAATAATTACTATTCATTACCTTTACTTTTATTGAAAAACCCTTCGATATTTCTTCTTTAGTCAATAAAAAAATTATGATTATGACAAGTTATTTTGTCTATATAATTCAAGGTGATGTGGTACTCCCTATGACTAAAAAAATCATTTATTTTTTCATTTTTCATCACTAATAGGTGACTTAAATTATTATGACATGTAATTATCTATATAATTCATGGATGACTAGGAACATAATCTATTTTTCCCCTTTTGGCTATTCGGCGACTTAAATGATTATATGACTAGCTATTTATCTATATAATTCAAGGTGGCATTGTACTGACTAGGAAAATCATTTATTTTTACCTTTTTTTACTAATAGGTAATTTAAATGATTATGACAAGTAATTTGTTTATATACTTCGAGGATGACTAGGAAAATCATTTGTTTTTTTTTCTTTTTCACTAATACGTAACTTAAATGATTATGACAGGTAATTTATCTATATAATTTAAAGTGACGTAGTTATAACTAGGAGAATCATTTATCCATTTTCCTTTTTGACTTATAGGTGACTTATATGATTGTGAAAGATTTATCTATATGATTCGAGGATGACTAGGAAATCATTTATTTTTAATTCCCATTTTGATTAATAGAAGAATTAAATGATTATAGTAGATAACTCAAGGTGACTATCACTTGGAAAGTTATTTATCCGTTTTCCTTTTAAAATTATGATTTAAGTGATTTAAATGATAATGGCATTGAATTATCTCTATCTGTATGTAGTTTTGGACATAAGAGTAAGAGAGGTGATGTGATAATCTTTATGACTAGGAAAGTTATTTATTTTTTTCTTTTTAATTAAGTTATAATTTAAATTACTGACTTAAATGATAATGACAAATAATCTACCTACTTTGATATCTATATAAGTTAAACTAGAAGAAAACACTCAATCCTCAAAACCATGACAACATCCCAAACTTCTCCTCCCAAATATTTACAAGAGGATAGCCTAAGTGAAGAGTGTAAGAAATTACTTTCTACCCTACCAAAAAAAAAGAGGGATGGATTGGATCATATATCTACAAATACCAAGGATTTTGGACATCACCAAGATTGATCCAAGGTGTTATTGCATGTCAACAACAATTTCAAGCTCAAGACACTAATATCATTCTTGTTACAACTTCAAAATTAGGAACCGCTTGGTTAAAATCACTTTTATTCACTCTAGTGAATCGAATGAAGCATTCTGTTTTTGAACAAAATCACCCTTTACTTGTCGAGAATCCTCATGTTCTTGTTCCATTCTTGGAACAGATACTCTATGTTGATGGTCGAGTCCCTGATTTTTCATCTTTCACTTCACCTAGACTTTTGTCAACTCATGTGCCATTTGCTTCATTGCCAAAATCTGTTCAAAATTCAGAAACCAAACTTGTTTACTTGTGTAGGAATCCTAGGGACACTTTTATTTCAATGTGGCATTTTTCAAACAATTTAAGACTTGATCACAAAGATACCAATTCCATTGAAAAAAATATTTGATCTTTTTTGCAAGGGGGTGAGCTTTTACGGTCCATTTTGGGATCACGTGTTGAATTATTGGAAACAAAGCGTAGAAAATCCCAACAAACTACTTTTCTTGTTGTATGAAGAAATGAGAGAGAAGCCAAAGATTCAACTTAAACGATTGACTGAATTCTTAGAATGTCAATTTTCTATAGAGGAAGAAAATTGTGGAGTTGTAGATGTAATATTAAAAATCTGCAGCTTTGAGAATTTAAGCAATTTGGAGGTGAATACAAATGAGAAGTTGTCAACTGGAGAGGGAAATAAAACGTTCTTTCGTAAAGGAGAAATTGGAGATTGGAAGAATTATTTTACTGTGGAGATGAGTGAGAAACTCAATCGTATCACGGAGCAAAAGTTTCATGGATCTGGATTAAAGTTTTTATATACTTGATTAGGCATTAATATGATATAATGTCAATCGAATGCAATTATTTATTTTGAAATTCAATTTTGGAGTAGTTCATTATCTTATTAGGATTGGTAAGGTAAGGCTTAGCCCCTCTTACTTGCACTTAACCCTATTTAGAATTTTTACTTAATAAAAGACCGCTAGACATTCTATATAGTGATAAAAGAAAAAAAAAAATTATTTGAGAATAATTCAAATTATTGCAAACTATGTAGTAAATTCATATTTCTTTATTTTGTCACCGACTAGTAATGTTTTTATGTACTACAAAGTGTGAATGAGGTTGGAGGCGGTCAGTTTTCTATTTTATTTTAAGACTAGAGAAATTACCCATGCTTTACCTAATTATATACATGTATACTATTTTAAAAAAGAATGAAAACGCTGTAGCAATAACTTCTTTAGAAAATTGAAATTAAAATTAACAACACATGCATTACTTTACCAATGAAAGCTTTGAGGAATCAAAGGGATATACTGATTTGAGAAATTGTACAAATATACAAAGGATTGGAAAGGAAGAAGGAGAGAAAAATTAAAGGAAACAACAAATCCGGATTCTCTCTTAAGCAAGGATATGTCATGAAATTTTACATAAGATAGTAACCTGGGGATATGTCATAAAATTATTTTATTTTACCTTTTATATGAGATAGTAACCTTGGGATATGTCATAAAATTATTTTATTTCACATTTTACATGAGATAGTAACCTCGGGATATGTCATAAAATTATTTTATTTCACCTTTACATGAGATAGTAACCTTGTCATTTTAATAAAAATGACGAAATAAAACAATTTCGAAATTAGCTAATATTTTAAACTAACCATGGAACAAATTTTTTATCTCAGGCCACGTCATCAAGCCGAGGTTTCTCATATATATAGAGATTATATTTTCAACCATCTCTAACACCTAAAATCACGTGAGAAAATTTTAAATTGTAAAAACGACTAAAATAGAAATCCCTTTATGAAATATTATATTATGGAAAATAAAGAAACGTAGGGCAATTCTCCCTTGGCAAGAAATAAATTATGCATAATCATAGCTTTCTTGCCAAAGGAGAATAGCCTGCGATTCTTGCTCTCCAATTAATCTTCCAATTCTTGAAATTTTCTCGAGATTTAGAAATAAGTCATTTTTTCTGGACGAACTAACAAAAAATTGGGATCACATGAGAATTAATTGAAATAGAAAGTATTAAATATTGATACGACTATCATCATTTATAAAAGAACTTTTTATTGATATGTGGAAATGAAGAAAGGCAAGAGATTTATATATATAGTCACTTGATTGGCATAATTCATTTGGATATGCTGAAGAAAAGAAGGACATGTACTGTGGCTACTCTTTGTTAAAGGGTCTTTACCTACTTATGAGAGGCCAAATGGCTTCAATATACCCCTTCACCAAAAAAGCGTATCGAGTGTCCAAATATCATATCATAAGAATATTTTTTAACCAATTAACTAAATGATTGATATAACAGTCAATGATTTGGCGAGATGATTATGGAGATAGCTCAATGATGATGTCATGAGATTAGATTTATAGTATTTGCCTGTTTACGATCGATTTACTACACCATTACTTATAGCTTTAAAACACATATGCAAGAAAAGGGGATTGATATAAATGAAATGTACCGTTAATCTCCAGCTAAACTCATAAGGCGATGTGTTATGTAGAAATTAGATATTGATGGACGTCCATGTGGAACTTGGTTCGAAGATATAATCATGAAAGTGAAGGAGTGTATTAAGAAATAATTAACAAATAGTCACCCATTATCAAAAATAAAATTACATACTTGACTCATGAAAATAAAATCAGACTTATAAGTGAAGGAGTACATAGAAAACATAATTAACTAAATAATAATATATTTTTTATATATAACAATTTAAGTTTTTGAATAAAGTAAAAATTACACAAATCTCATAGTGTTAAGAGCTAATTACATCTTATTTCTACTCTATTCCAAATTACAAAAATCCTTTAAAACTTAAGGATTTTGAATATATCGCTCAAAGTCCCGATACAACGCGTCCCGATATATTATCTTTGTTGATACAAGACACACATGTCCTAATACATCGCGTCCCGATACATTACATTTGTTGATACAAGACATACTTGTCCTGATACATTGCATCCCGCGATACATATCGTGAAAGATTGATGTATCTGAAAATAGGAGAGATAGTGAGAAAAATAGGAATTTTCATAATTTTTTTATCAAATGATAGAAACTTTAGAGAATAAGATAAAATAAGTTGTATATTTAGGTTAAAAAAAATTATAATGGTCTCACACTTTTAAATAACAAAAAAAGTGTAATATTCCACCTTACAATTACTGAAATTGACCACATTTTTTTTACTTTAAATCAGAGAGGCCAGGCTCAACCGGTGAAGTTGAGAATTAATCTCATGATAATTTTCATGTCAAAAGAATATTTTTTTGAATATATATAAGAATAGGAGATGCTATTATATGTTTTAGAATATGCCATAAAATTTTCAGTTTCTAGATTTCATAATTTTATAGATATATGTTTAGTACGACGGAAGTCATTTTTTACTAAGAAAATCATCTTGATCATTTTTCTTAATTTGAAAGGATTTGTTTTTTTTAAGAAAATATTTTTCAAAATGTTTAACCAAAACGAATTTGAGAAAATAGGAAAACATTTTCCATCATACCGAACACACCCTTAACCTTAAAATTACTCTTTTTGTCTAATTAGTCTACGCAGTATATATTTTTCTTTTTAGTCGATTTAGTTTTTTATTTAAAAATAGTTTAACTTTAAATTTCTTATTTGTCTTTCTTTTATTGGAACAAAAAGATTAGAGCTGGATGTAATTGATTCAAAAGTGTATACAAAATTTGAAAAGCATAGGATCCAATTCTTCTACTTGCAGTTTTTGTGGACACCACTTATGACGTAAAGAAGAGTTTCGAACCAATAATAAAATTATCTCCATATAATATCTATAGGCTTCGAGAATCTTGAAGCAATAGTACAGTATGTTATTTTTTGTATAACCTAATATAAGTCAGACGATATATCACGTCACAAAGTCAATAATCACTACATCAAAAATGATCTTAATTGCCGTTAAATATGTATTTTTAGCGGCAATTAGCACTCTTTGTATATGTCCCTAAAGCCTTTAGCGACATTGGTTTCTAATGGCACTTAACTAATGTCGATAAAGACTTTAGCACTTTTTATTGATGTCAATATTTATTGTCACTAAAAGTTATTTTTGTTGTAGTGAATTGATGTGTGTGTCAGGGACATTACCCTCCTTCCTTAAGGTTGAGCCTTCCCTCGAATTCTATGGGTATGCATACAAGATACTTTGTGCAACAAACAATCCTTTTAAATGTATGAAAGAAGGTGCTAAGATTTTTGTAATTAAAATTAATTATTCCTTACCTAAAGCATATGCATTGAAATATACTCCAATAAAAGAATACTTACTTTTTCCTCTTTGCTATAAAAGAGTTCCATATAGTATAAGAAATATACAACATTAAATCAATTGGTCAAGTGAGACTTCAAGTTGTGTGTGGATGCATTACTGGGCTAATCTTCTTTGGCAAATAGCCACATTTCACTATTTTTTGGTGCAAATTTGGTCATTTATTGCCAAAGAAGATTTGCCCCGTAAATCACCCATACATTTTATTATAACTATCAATACAACGTTTGTAATAAAGGTAATAATTTTAGTTAGAAAATATACTATTGCATTATGTTTGTTTTTAAAGCTAGCATATCTATAGTCTAAGCAAATTATTGGGTGTATGAATAAAAGTTTCATATTAATAGGCAAAAAGATTTGAAAAGTTACATATAAAGTGTAAAATCTCTTAATGGTATGAGTCTTTCAAGAAAAACTGTACGGACTTGATTCAAAATAAACAGAACCACACCATATTAAGAGTATCTTTGGATTAACATGGTCCAACATAAATTGAGTGAAAGTTAGATACGGAGTCTTGCCTAGCATAACAATCCTCAAGGCTTTGTATTGACCTAATACAACTAATTAAACACTCCAACTCGTCTCATTGTGTCTCGTAGAGACACGATGCTGATGTGACACATAATTTTTAGAGGTGTCTAGTTGACCATTATTTAAGTTGGAGTGTTCAACTGACACAGTGAAAATGAGTCGAGATGGCTAGATGTTCACACTCAAAATTGGAATAGTTATTTGTTAGTTCATCTGCAGAATTCTTCAACACTCTGTCTAGCACCCCGAATTATACATCTAATTATAATGCGCGAACAATTAATATAGGGACCCAACATCAGGCAACAATTGAAAACTTCTCGATAGACCTATTTTCAACATATTAAAACTTGGTAAAATTTTGTTTGAAAGCCCCAACTTCCGACAAAATTTTGATGGAATGTTTGTCGAAATCCAAATAAGTACTAATATTGAGCATATTTCTAGCGGTAAAAATAAAACATTGAAAAAAATTAACAGAATATCTAAAGACATCTCTAAACTTCACACGAATTATTAGTTGCATACCTAAATTATCAGTAGTCATAATCACTCATGAACTTGGTTATTTAATTAGTTTAAAACTCACTAACTTAGAAAAAATTAAAATTATTTCAAACATATAAGCTTCAAATTTTGAATATGCCCCAAACCGATCTTACAACTTAATTAAAAACCAATAGATGCTTGTGACTTCTATTTTAAAAAAAATAAAATTAAAAAGGTGATACATGATCGATTTTCCGCGTAAATATTATATGAGAATTTTACAAAAGTTTTTTCTTTTTTAGTTTGAGATGTTTTAGAAAAGGGATATTGGCATATGCTGCTAGAACAATTTATAAGTTTTTTTTTTTTCCTTTTATATAACTTTCTCAGTTGTCTTTAAAGTTTTCACAATAAAAAATTCTGTGGTTTTTTTTTTTTTTTTTTCTTTGTTAGATTCTTCTCACTGACCAGTTCCCACCTAAAATAAAAAGGGAAAATACCATCAAGAGCATTATACTGTATATATTCGCTCAAGTCATGAATTTGTTTTTGCTACTTTATAGTTTAATAATCGTTTGGTTGGGAACTAGTTATTTCAAGATTAACTATTCTGGGGTTAGTTATCTTGAGATAACTTATCCCACCATGTATATGGGATAACTTATCCCATTACTATCCTATAAATGGTGGGATAAGTTATTCCAAACATGTCAACTAGGGGTGTACATGGCCGGGTTGGTTCGGGTTTTTCAAATATCAAACCAAACCATTTGTGTCGGACTTTTAAATTCATAAACCAAACCAATAAAACTCGGGTTTTTCAACCTCGGGTTTTTTCGGATTTTTCGGTTTTTCGGGTTGTTTCAGGTTTTTTCAGTAAAGTATTCTTACAAACATATAATTTACTTGTACTTCAAATATTTCTTTAGTCCTACCAAAATATAACTATCTAAGATGTTTCTTAAAAATATAACACAATATGATATGATTAATGACACTAAAATATCCAACAAAAATAATAATAATGAAATCG
>JAJOOF010023034.1:0-22220 GCA_029582545.1 Solanum lignicaule | reverse complement strand
CCAAAAAATTTAAGTTTATTTTTAAAAAATATTTTCAATTTCAAAAATTATGTTCTACCCTAGTAAAAATAAAAGATATTTCTCAAAAAAAAAAATCATTCATAAATCAAACACTAAAAATCTTTTCCGAAAAATATTTTCTACTCACCAACCAAACATGAGAAAATAAGTCAAAAAATCAACTTGTTTTCCAGGAAAACATTTTCCATGAAAAACATTTTCCTTCATACCAAACACACCCTTAATCTCCTCTATGTGTTACAAAACTTGAGGTACCACGTACTAAAGGTGATTCACATGTGAACAAATTACACACTTTACAATTTCAAATTCAAATAGAACTATTCGAACTTAAATTACACACTTTCAGATTGTCAAATTGAAATAGAACTATTCAAACTTAAATTAATTGTAGCCACAATTTATTACATCACGTAAAAACGTGGGAACCCTACATCATATGAGACGTCAAATTAACGATGTATAATTTTAAATGAACGTTCTTCACTATTTCTTAGCTACTTCCTAGATCATTTAATCTGTTTGTTCTAAAAATACATAAAATTAATTAATTTATAAGTCTTTTTCGACAATGCTGCTGGACTTTTGCGTCCACACACTGGGTTTGACTGGTGTTTTTTTTTTAATGTTCGATTTATATAAACTAGTAATACAAAAAAAAAAAATTGACATTTCAATTATAATGAATTAACATATAAGTTTTCATAGCAAAAAAAAAAGGATGGATTACACACAAAATATGGTAAATAGAACGTTACATTAATTAAAACTATATTGCTAATGTTGTTGGCATGACTCACTTTTTTTTTTTTAATAATTGAACTGAATATTACTTAACCAAGTAGGGAAATATTTAAAACTAGCTCAAGAGACCATAGTCGATAGAGCAGCTCCTTACAAATAAAACCACTTTTTTTTTTTTTTTTTGTTTTATACTTTGTGTTCGAAGTCCATATTGAAGTCTCGATTAAATTTGAATTGAGCACTGCATGGCCCTCTGGCGGATGGCGCTCCCAATATAATTTTCTCCATATCCAGGACTCAAACTTGAGATCTCTAATTATGAGTCGAGCAATCTCACCATTACACCACAATTCATATTGGTACAAAAAGAACCACTTAATTAGTAGCAATGACAACTCTAATAACTAGAGATACTGTGTAAATAAAACTAATAGAACAATTTCACTTTCTTTTGGCATGAGTCAGTTCTGATAATAATAAATCATATTTAAGGTGTATATAGTGTATATAAAGGCAACAGTGTTCAGGTGTCGATTGGAATGAGTGATTGATCAAAATAAAAATAAAATCAACTTAATCAGATTTTAAATTATTAAAATCAAATAAAATTTGTATTTATCATTTTTTTTATTCGGTTATAAATTATACACGAAAGTAAAAGAAACTATCCACGGGTGGTGGGGGGTGAGGGGTGGGGGGGACTTATCGCATCTAAAACAATGTTACATGTTCAGAGGTCCAAATCTTAGAAGAAATTGTGGATACCAATGATTAAGTTGAAGATGATACAATACCTTTGGAAAAAGTTACGCGTAAGGAAACACTTATCACATCTAGAACTCTTCACAATTTTACGGTGCAGTTCGAAAAGACAATTCCAGAACTTTTGGTTGGAATAAGAAAAGTTAAAGATGAGCTTCAACAAAATTTAAATTTTATCAAAAAAAAAACATAATAGAATCATATTTAACTAAATTATCTAAGATATATTTGTACTTTTGAAAAATTATTCATTTATAATATTGATGGGACCATATATTTATACAAGGTCTTTTGAAAATATATTATCTTATCAAAATTGGTGATTTTTTTCAGTGATCCAAGTCAATATCGGAGGAAATATTATCTTGGAGATTATTAATTTAGTGAGATTTTACTATGATATAAAATGAACCAAGTAGGATTTATATTATAGATGTTCTTACAACTTTTATTAATTATTAATTGAGGATTTTTTTAGAATTATTACTCCAACTACGGAATAACTTATCCAGGAATGAGCTCATATGGGTACTGCATACGGGACAAGAATGGAGATCTTCTATATGCGGAGGCTCACAGCATGGGCGAGACCACTAACATGGAAGCAGAGGCAACGGCAGTGTGGAAGGCTTTACAATTTTGCTATGAAAATGGGTTAAGGAAAGTGAGACTGGAAACAGACTCATTAGCCTTACAAAATATGATTACTAGAAGCTGGAAAATTCCATGGGAGCTCGTTGAGAAATTGGAAGAAATACATGAAATAATGCAGCAAATAGATGTATAGGTTTGTCATGTTTACAGAGAAGTGAATCAATTAGCGGATTTCATAGCAAATACAGTAATAAATACAGAGCATAAGAAGGTTTTTCATCAACTGCCCAGTCTAGGAAAAAAGCTTCTTAATATTGATAAGCATCAGGTACCAACACTTAGGATCAGAACAAGGAGAATATACAGTAATAACAACAAGCAGCATGCTTAATAACAACATTGAGGTCACAGGGTTCCACAACTGTAATATTTTCAAAGAAGTATCTATCTATTTTTGGAGCAAAAAAGTTACAGAGGAACTACTACTACTGGGACCAGCAAAAGTTGAGAGTCAAGGAGCCATATCTGAAACCAAAGCGAGCATCCAGCTGAGAAATCGAGACGACGAAACACGGGAGCAAACTGGGCATCTCCTATTCGGCTTCAACTGGAAAACACAAGGAGTTAGAAAAGCAAGGATAGACATAAAGGAGAAAGTGGTAGAAAAGTGCTTACACAGATCGACAAAGCTGAAATGCAACGCTCACACTCTCTTTCAAGCTCGGCATGAACTACACCGGAAAGTACCCCTGAAAGAAGGAAGGATTCATCTAAAGAGGAAACACTTAAGACAGAAGAATTGAAAGGAATACTTACCTTTTGATAGCCGCAAGATCTGCTATACACAACAAGATGGTCATGGAAGAATATTGATTACTCACAGATGAAGAGTCAAAAACTTAGAGTTGAGGAGTACCTTCGAGAATATCTCCAGGCGGTGGACAGAGATAAGGAAATGAGGAGGGTGGAGAAATGGAAAGAGCTAAGTGAGCATTTTTGGAAATCCTTTCTAGGGTCTTATTTTTATAATCTGATGGGCCGTCTGGGCCCTCAGGTGTTTCTTTGTATGTTGAAAACTTTGGCCTTTTAAGGCATTAATAAAATGGACTCCACGTCCAAATTAAATTAAAAAAAAAAAAACTTATCCCTTTATTCATCACATATTTAAAGCATGTTGGAATCAGCAAAACAAACAAAATTGAAGTGATGATGCTGACTCAAGTAGCTAGTTTCATCTCCACCATCCATTTTATTTTATTCTTTTACAAATAGATTATGAATTTTGTATTTTAGAAAACACAATAAATAATATATTCTAATTAAATTTTTAAGTATGAACGTTAGAGTCTAAAGTTAAAATTATTGAGTTACATTGAATCAGTAAGAATCTACCCCTGTATAGTTCCTATATAAACATTCGGTTAGCTAGCTAGCAAATCAGATTGCCAGAAAGTAATATTGGGGATGAGGAACATTATGTTTTTGCTGTTAGCATTTTTTCTAGTAGCAATAGTGGCGAATGGTTGTTGGGAGGAAGAGAGAAGTGCTCTCTTGGATCTGCAAGCAAACATAACGAGTTCTAATGGCGAATTGTTGGTTGATTGGGCTGGTTACAATGAGACTGATTTTATAGATTGTTGTTCCTGGAATAGGGTAAAATGTAACTTAACAACAGGTCGAGTGATTGAACTCAATCTCACAACAAGGTTTGGATCAGGGGATGGTTGGAGATTTAATGCCTCTCTCTTTCTTCCATTCAAGTCACTACAACTTCTTTTATTGTCTTACAGAAATATTATTGGGTGGACAAAAAATGAAGGTCTGATCGATCTTGTATGGAGTGTATATATATATATATTATAACTAACATGTTTTTTGGTCTGATTTTTTTATCCAGGATTTAGTAAACTAAGACAGCTTCCCAACCTGAAAGAAGTCGATTTGCAATATAATCCAATCCATCCTAAAGTTTTAGTATCATCTTTATGTTCGATTTCATCTCTTGAGGTTCTAAAACTTGGTGTAGAAGTTGGTACCTCTTTCAGCATACCGACCATACAAAATTTTCCAACCATACAAAATTGATCTACTTGGCTGTTGGTTATATATAATACGATAATTCCAGATACCGAATTCCAAAATTGGATCCCAAATTTTCAGTTGGAGTTTTTTGCTATCGAGGGATGCATGAACCTTCAAAAATTGCTTTGAAATTACTGCATCTTCACAACTATATGTACCAATCTGTTTTCGTCACTGTTCTTTTTGCTTTGAAATGTATTTATAATTTTTATGTAGTCACCAATTATTATATTTTCTCTGTTCATTTTTTGTATTTTCACCCCTTATTTTTGTTTATTTATTTTACAAATAAAATCAATGCATGATTAGTAACACATTTAATGTCTAATAAAATTATATATTTGAATTATTTATAACTCAATGTCTCTTCATATCTTACTTGTAACTTTTAATATTAAATATTATTCATAACTTTTGTATGTTTCATTTTTCATAAATCTTATAAATATTTAATTAATGTTTAAAAAATTATAAGAAACAAATATAATAATAAGAACATAATAAAAAAATCAATTTTGTTTTGACGAAATCAAAGTTTGAATAGAAAATTAGCACTCCTACAAAAGATAGAGAAAATTAAAACATATAAAATATTTTCAACGCAATACAATGTATTGTTAATTTAACATATTATCTCTTATTCCATTTACTTCACCACAGTGAATATTTTGTTCTACTATATACAAATACAAAAAATATATATTTTATATGTTTAAAAAAAATGAAAAAACGTATAATATCACAGATGAAGAGAAATATTAATATTATCTATATATTTGATACTAACCTAAATATTACATAGTTCATATTATTATCTTATAAATATTTCATATAGCTGCGCGAAGCGCGGATAGTTTCACTAGTATGTATATATGTAAGGGATATTTTAGTCTTAAAAAAATAATTTTCTGCTTCTACTTTTATTTTTTTTTAAAGTAGAATTTTTTAACTTTTTCCTAACAGCGGAAAAACTGCTTCTGCTACCATTTAAAAGCAGTTTTAAGAATTTGCCAAACACTTAACTTTTCAAAATAAGTGCTTTTTTTTCTCAAAAAAAAAAAAAATTAGTCTCCCAACAGTAATGTCAAATAGACTCTTAATCAGTTGTGGACATTAATACATTTCGACATCATTTTAGAAACCAACCCTCTCATTTATTTGCTTAAGCTTTCCATCATGTTTTGGCATACATGGTATTGACGTGAAACAATGATATTTAACATAGCACGTACCACTTTTATAAATAAGGATAAGTATAATGATTCGATTGGTCATTTTTAGAATTTTTTGTGAAATTACTGTTTTGTCCCTCCCAATATTGACCCTCAATTATCTTTGTTTGAGTTTTGAAAGTTGGTTTCAAACTTTAAGTAAAAAGTTGAGAATTTTGTAAGTGTTGAGTTTGGAAGGCTAAAGTTGCATAAAAGTGATTTTCTGTGTCTTTTGGAGCTTTGAGTGTTAGAATGAAATTTCGTCGATTTCATTAGTTCCAAAATGTGGAAATTGGTCTTGAAAGTTGTCGGTTTCATATTCAGAGTTTTTTGTGAGGATTTTGTAACACCTCGCTATTTGAAAGAGCTAGAAATAAAAAAAAAACAATTTTTGGAAAGATTAAATTTGGAATTATTGGCAAGATATGCTAAGTATGAGTTTGGGTCAACTTTAAACGACCATAACTTTCAGTACAGGATGTGTTAGGTGGGCTATAAGATATCAAATGAAAGGTCTTTGAATTATCTTTCCAACGCCATCGAGTTTGCTAATTTCGAGCTCATATGAGGGAGATATGCCCATTTGAAATCGGGCTGTCCGGATAAGAAAAGTCACTCGGATTTAAGAGGGGTATTTTGGTATTTTCATTACCCAATTAAGTTAATCCATTTTTAGTAATTTATTTGGGGTCTAAACTGATTTGGTTCAGTTAACGCTTTACAAAATTACGCTAGGGCTTTGAGAGAAGAGAAAATAGGAGGTTTTGTCGCGTTCTTGAGTTTCCCTTGTGGATTTCGCCAAGGGTTAATTCCTACGAGTTATGTGAGATCACATAGCATTGGATTCGTTCACCCAACGCGCCAATCATGATTAAATTCAGCGTATTTACATTCTTGAAGATAGGAAATATGAGTTCTTCATGAATGTTGTTGAGGTTTCGTTAGAATCTTGATTGTTGAGTGTTGGAGGAGTTCTTGAGATGATTTGATGAGATTTAAGGTTGTTGTTGAGTAGATCTTGTATACTTTGGTTGAGTATTCGAATCTAAGTGTTTGCGGAAAAAATTATCAAATCTTAACGATTTAGGGTTGAAAAATGTACAAGAATATTCGTAGGTTTTCTAGGAAGGGGGTTGGCGCACCGCGCCACTCAGTGTGCCAGCACAAAGTGTCTGAAGTTTGACCTCTGGGGCGCCGCACCGCGCCACTCAGTGCGCCCCAAGCCAGCTTCTGTAGTTAGGGCTCTGGCGCCTTGCGTCACTCACTACTCCAGGGTCGCCAGGTCCTCTACCATTTCCCTCTTTTTTCCGTTTGAGTTCTCTCGAACCGTACATATATTTTCTAGTTGTTTTCTACACTCTAAGGTATGTTTAAACATCGAGAGATCATCTATATCATGAGATCATAACCCTTGAATCCATAATCCAAATTCAAGGTAAAGCTAAGAGTCGAGTTAAGAGAGTTCTTAGAATCTTTTCAAAGTCTTTTACAATCGTTTTAAACCTGTTTTAAAGACTTACGCACTAAGTTTGAGAAAGAGTAGAGCCAAGTCCATTTCTTTAAGAATGAAGTATGGGGACTAAGTACTCCCAAAGAGCAAATGTTTTCACATTTAAGATAAGAGGAAACACCGATTTCCAAATGAGTTTTCATGAGTAATTTTGAGTTCCATCTCTTTTAAGAGATAAGTTTTTTTGAGTAATAACCTCAAACCAGAGAAAGAGTTATGTTTTTAAACATATGAGATGAGTATATTTTGAGAGTAGTATTGAGCACCGATATGGGGACGAGTTCATAATAACTCAAGTCTCTATAAACCATGTAACCAACGTGGGTAGAAAGGGTCATACTTTTTAGATGATTCCTTAATGTTTTTAGCATAGACTAGTGGATCCACTTAGTTGAGGCATTCTATATCCCGGCAAGTTATAGGACAGTTCTGACAGCGTGAGCGAGACGTTGTATCATCACATAGCTCATAGTGATAGTTGTCGGTTAGAGAAACTCCCAAAGAATTATATCTATATATATATATATATATATATATATATATATATATATATATAATAAAATAAAAATGAGTTGTTATTGTATTCTTTTTCAATACATTGAGTTGCTACCTATTATTTAAATGTTTTATATAAACTGCACATTTACTATTGTTTATTTCTGCATTGAGTTGAGTATCCATGAGTTGAGTAAAGCTGAGGTAAGTTTTCTTTTAGATTCCAGTTCAAACTTATGTCATGTTTAGTTTTCCCCTAGCATGCTCGTACATTCAATGTACTGATGTCATTTGGCCTGCATCTTTTTATGATGCAGATACAGGTAACCAGGATCAGCATCCAGTGCTTCGTTGATCCAGTTAAGCATTTCAGAGTAATTTGGTGAGCCTCCTTATTTTCCAGAGGATCCCTTTTTATTGCTTTGTTATTTCAGTTGTTAGGATGATCGGGGGTCTTGTCCCGACATCCCTCCCAATATTAGAGGCTTCATAGACAATTAGACATTAGTAGTTCTTTAGCCTTTGCATTTCAGTTGTTTTGTTATCAGACTTGAGTTGCCTTATTGGTCAGTCGAATGTTTCCTTTTATAACATTCTAGTTTATTTCATGAACTTATCTTTGTTCAGTAAAGTCTTCCGCTGAGTAGTAAGCCAGGCCAATGACTCGCTTGGGGCTAGCAATGGTTCTCGAGTGCCAGTCCCGCCCAGGGTGTGACATATTTGATGTCCTAAGTTGGAAAATTATGCAAAATTTTGTTTTTGGATTGACTTTGGTCAACATTCGGAGTTCAGATGCTTGTATCAAAATTCTGAGAGTTCCGTTGAATTTGGGGTATGATTATAGGCCTTAGTGAGATCTTGGTTGAATTTTCAAAGATCCTAATCTTGATTTGACATTTTTAGGCGTTATGTTTCATGGATGTCGGGGCAAGAAGACCTCAATTCATGTTTCGACGGTTCCATTGAATCTAGATTGTCGAGTATAGTTGATTTGTAGTGAGTTGAATGGAAGAAAGAGAGAGACATTAAATCTCCAACCATCTCCTGATCCAAACCTTGTTTTGATATTGAGTTTGACCACTCGACCTGATACAACGCTACATTTTACCCTATTCCACGAACAACAATCTATAAAACCATTGGCATTATATCCAGCCCAATCAACCAACCATTCACCATTCGAACTCATTATGTTTGCTTGCAGCTCCAAGAGAGCACTTCTCTCTTCCCCCCAACAACCATTCGCCATAATTACCATCACAAAAAACACCAACTACAAAAACCTAATGTTCCCCATCCCGCTATTACTCTACATTCTTTTCTGGCATTCTACTTGCTTTTCTAGCTAATAGAGTGCTTATATAGGAACTATACAGACATAGGCGAATCGAGTATTTGAAGACTTCGGGTGCACCAATAATACCTAAGATAAATTTAAAATAAAAACAATGAAAATAGGGGTCTAGCTAGATTCAAAACTAAGTCTCAGGTTGTTCCTTTAACTTATACCAGTGCACAACATCACTCATAGCTCTTCCTAAGTGCACCCCCACCTTTAAGGGTGGGTCCCCCTCTGATTATACAGAGGTATAACTTGTTTGACTGATTTAATAGAACTCAATAGTTTTGACTTAAATTTTGTTTCTATGCTTAAAAAACCATTTAATATGAATAAATTATTTATCAAGAATCTAATAAGTTGTGTTTTCTAAAATCCAGAATCCATAATATCAAATTCTAATTTATTTTTAAAAAAATAAAATAAAACTCTAGATAGGAAAAGAGAAAACAATCTATTAAAATTCTAGTTTCGTCTTAACTACATCACATCCACACAATAAAATGGATGGTGAAAATGAACTAGCTAGTCCAATTAGCATCACTTCAATTTTGTTTGTTTCATAGATTCCAATATGACTTGAAAAGTGTAGTTAGTGAAGATTAGAACTAGAGAAATAGTAGAAGAAAAAGAATAAGAAGAAATAGATGAGGAAGAAGAAGAAGAATCAATCTGTTATTGAAGCTTATATCTGAGAGTTATAGGATCTCTCACAACTCTCTTATTGATTCATTGAAACAAATGAGTACAAGAGTGATTATATATATACAACACTTCTGGAACTTAGTTAGAGCTCCTAACTAACTTTTGGATAGGTAGTTATACAACCGACTAACTAACTTTTGGATAGGTAGTTATACAACCGACTAACTAACTTATACACTTCCTATTTTGAATATTGAACTAACTAAGTTTGCTCACTAATCTTAACACTCCCCCTCAAGCTTGGAAGTGAAAATATGTTCTGAACTCCAAGCTTGGAACTGAGCAACTGATGTTGAATTTTAGTCAACCCTTTTGTAAGCATATCAGTTGGTTGTTCATATGTAGGAGTGTACTTGGTACATATTATTCATTGTACAATTTTTTCCCTTATGAAGTGGAAGTCTATCTCAATGTGTTTTGTCCTCTCATGATACACAGGATTAGCAGCTAACAAGATGGCTGCTTTACTGTCTGTGCATACTTCTAAGGTTTATGCATTTCAATCCTTAAGTCTTTTAACAGCCCCAACATTCAGATGATTTATGTTACAGTTGTAGCTATACTCATGTACTCAACTTCTGTTGAGCTTCTAGAAACAATAGATTGTTTCTTAGACTTCCATGACACCACTGAGTTATTAAACTTGATAATATACCCTGTTACAGACTTCTTTGTAAGAGGACAAGCCCATTCAGCATCACAAAAAGCTGTGAGATTGGTATCTTGAATGCTGGATAACAATATTCCTTGACCTGGCTGACCTTTTATGTATCTAACAATCCTTAAAGCTGCTTCCATATGAGTCTTTTTAGGTTGTTGTAAGAACTGACTCAAAGTTTGCACTCCAAATGCAATATCAGGCCTTGTCATAGTGAGGTATAGTAGCTTTCCTATCAGTCTCTGATATAGGCTTTGATCAACTGGAGGATCTTCTTGTACATTCTCTGAATTGAAGTGATCATCATATTGTCTTGAGCTTAGCTTGTTGTTATTGTCAATAGGAGTTACTGCTGATTTTGCATTTCCCAGTCCTGTTTCAGAAATGAGTTCTAATGCATACTTCCTATGATGCATCAGTATACCCGTACTTGATCTTGCAAACTCAATCCCCAGAAAAAACCTTAACACTCCTAAGTCCTTCATCTTGAAAGTTTGATTCAGTTTAGCTTTTGTTTCTTCAATGAGCTGAACATTACTTCCTATAATTAGCATATCATCCACATATATGAGAACAAACACTGAACCTGTTGATGTTTGCTTGATAAACAAAGAGTGATCATTTTCACTCTGCTTGAACCCAAACCTTAACAATGCCTCAGATAACTTTGCATTCCACTGTCTGGGAGCCTGTTTCAATCCATAGAGGGATTTAGTGAGATTACACACTTTATTCTCCCCCCGACTCTCAAATCCCTGAGGTAATTACATATAGATTTCATCAGGTAAATCTCCTTGAATAAATGCATTAAATACATCCATTTAATGTATCTGTCAGTGTTGTTGTGCAGCAATAGCCAAGACAGTCCTAACAATCTTCATCTTTACAACAGGACTGAAGGTTTCTTGATAATCTATACCTTCTTTTTGGCTGTACCCCTTTGCCACCAACCTTGCCTTGAACCTTTCAACCTATCCATTAGATTTGTACTTAACTTTGAATATCTATCTGCAACCTATAGGTGTTTTTCCATCAGGAAGCTCAACTACTTCCCAAGTATGATTATCTTGCAGTGCCTTTATCTCAGCATTCATTGCCTCAGTCCACTTAGGATCAGATGTTGCCTCCTTGTAAGACTGTGGTTCTGTCACACTTGACATCTTTGTTAGATATGCCTGATAGGTAGGATTAATATTGTTGTATGACACATATTTATCCAAACTGTAAGGTCCTTCATGGATGTTTAATGACATAAAATCTTTTAACCATAATGGAGGTTTGGTTCCTCTTCCTGATTTCCTCACTTCAGTTTGAGATATTTGTTCTGCTTGTATATCCTCATATACATTTGTTTGTTGTAGGTTGGTAGAAGTCTCCACCTCAGAATTTTCAACTTGTTCTTGAGGCAGTAACTCAGCTTGAGAATTATGCTGTGAATGTGTTGCTATTGACACTTCTTGTAGATCATCCACTTCATGATTTATACCAGTGTATGTAAAAATAGGAACTGAATCATTGGACTTGAGTTTGAATGGAAAAACATCTTCCTGAAACACTACATCCCTGTTGACAAAAAACACATTATTAGCTAGATCATATACCACATATCCTTTTTGAGTCTCAACATATCCCAGGAAAACACAAGCTAGACCTGGGCTTCAACTTGTCTAACTCATTTACTCTCTTAGCAAAACATAGGCATCCTAACACCTTTAACTGATGCAAAGAAGGTTTCTTATTATACAGTTTTTCAAAGGGAGACATATCAACAATAACACTATTAGGCATCCTATTAATAATATAAACATCAGCTTTAACACACAACCCCCAAAACATTATAGGAATATGTGCTTGAAATCTTATGGCTCTTGTTATCTCTAAGATGTGTCTGTGTTTTCTTTCAGCTATTCCATTTTGTTGGGGTGTGTAAGCACACGAAGTTTGATGTATTATGCCTAACTCTTTGAACAACTCAGAACAATTTGTATTCACAAATTCAGTACCACTATCACTTCTTATAACCTTCACTTGTTTATTGAATTGAATCTTTATGTAAGTCAAATAAGTTTTCAGCATTGTACACACATCAGACATCATTCTTAACAGGAACACCCAAGTCATTCTAGAGTAGTCATCTACAATAGTTAAGAAGTATTTGAAACCATCAAATGTAGGTTTTTTTTATAAGGACCCCACAAATCCATATGTAGCAAATCAAAAGTACTCAAGCTGCTCGAAGTACTAATAGGAAATGACATTCTAGCTTGTTTGGCACAAGGACATACAATACATTTACTTATAAACTTTGTAATATCCTCCAAACTAGTATTTAACAACTTCTTAAGCTTTGAACTAGAACTATGCCCAAGCCTTTTATGTAGTAACTGAATATCTATTTTCTCAGTCTTTCTATCACTGTGCTCAGAATGTCTTGCTGACAATACAACATCATCTTCTTTATCTATTTTGTTGGACAAAATGTACAATTCTCCATCCTCTTTACCAATCATCTTCACCTTTCCACTGAAGAGTTCCTGAAACAACCAAAAGTCAGGAAAAAAGGATGCAGAACAATTCAACTCCTTGGTTAGTTTAGCAACAGATAATAGATTAAATTTGAACTGAGGAATATAAAATACTCCTGAAACTGTGTTCTTCCCATCTAGTGTGCTAGAACCTAGATGTGTTACCAAGGCTTTATCACTATTTGGAAGATGTACTTTCTTGGGATTTTCAACTTTAGATATAGACTGATTTTTTAATAGACTCAGGTCAGCCACAACATGATTTGTGGCTCTTGTATCTATTATCCATCTTGGACTGTGACTCTGACTTCTTGAGGTAGGATTCGTAACTGCTGCATTTACACAATGTGAAACCTCTGACTTCTTGTCAAGGAATTGCAAGACCTGATTATATTGCTCCCTAGTCAATGTACAGGATTCCAGCTGATTCTAATGTGGTAGTTTAATCTCTCCATCACACTTCAACTGTCCACTTCCTGCATCACTTGCATTTGACCTCACTCCATCATTAGACCTTGACCTCAACCCATCCTCAGATTCACCATTATATGCAGAACTACTGACTCCCTTCTTTTTGAACTTAAAATCCTGTGGATACCCAATGATCTTGTAACAATTTTCCCTTGTATGTCCTTTAATTTTGCAGAAATCACACACAAGATTATATCCCTTCTTGAATCTATTTTGAGTTCCACTTGTCCTTGAGTACATAATAGCATCAAAAGACCCTTGCTAACTCGCTGGACCAGTACCCAACACTCCTGCATTAGCTACAACAGACCTTTGACTTTCATCACTTAACATCATAGAATAAACTTGATTAGCACTAGGTACTGGTTTCAGCATCAGAATTTGACTTCTTGCTTGCAGATATGAGTCATTCAACCCCATGAGAAACTGAAACAACTTCAAATTTTGATGATGCACACTATATTCTTTTGACCCCTCACAAGAACACCCTGGGAATGGAACTAGAGCTTCAAACTCTTCCCACAGTCCTTTGAGTTTAGAATAGTACACAGAAACATAACTGGTGCCTTGACTTAAGGTGGCAATTTCTTTATGAAGATTAAATGTTCTTGATCCATCCACCTTGTTGAATCTTTTGAACAAGTCATCACATACAACTTTAGCACTTGAAGCATACATTATGCCTCCTAACAAGCTCTTTGAAACAAAATTCATGATCCAAGACAGAACTATGGCATTGACTCTTTCCCAATTGCCCTCTAGCCCTGGATACATTTCCTTTTTACAAGATCCATCAACCATTCCCAGTTTGTTTCTTCCTAGCAACGCAATTTTCATTGATCTAAACCAAACTGAATAATTTTCCACTCCAGTTAACTGAAACGAAATTATTTGTATCCCACTTACATCAGAAGAGTGCAAGAACAATGGGTGATTGTGATCAATCACAGCTACAGCTCCTCCATTGGTACTAGTGGCCTGACCTTGAGAATCAACAGAATTTGGTGCCATTTCTTGAACCAACTTCGAACCTTCGAATCTGTATTAATGTCAATCGAGAAAAACTTGCGAAATTCCAGAATCAAGCAATGAATCTCTTGCTTGAAAGCTCTGATACCATGTAGTTAATGAAGATTAGAACTAGAGAAATAGTAGTAGTAGAAGAAGAATAAGAAGAAATAGACGAGGAAGAAGAAGAAGAATCAATATGTTATAGAAGCTTATATCTGAGAGTTATAGGATCTCTTTCAACTCTCTTATTGATTCATTGAAACAAATGAGTACAAGAGTGATTATATATATACAACACTTCTGGAACTTAGTTAGTTGGAGCTCCTAACTAACTTTTGGATAGGTAGTTATATAACCGACTAACTAACTTATACACTTCCTATTTTGAATATTGAACTAGCTAATTTTGCTCACTAATCTTAACAAAAAGTAAAAAGAAGTTTAGTTCATATTTGCTTGAAATAAATTCTAAAATAACTTTTGAAATAATTTATTCTCTAACCAAACGATCCCTATAAGTAAATTACACTAAGAACCTCCATAACATTGAATGCCAATGCATAAGTATAAATTCTAAACTCTTAATCCTGGCTCGCCTCTGTTTGATTGGACATCAAAATCTAGCTTGGATGAGTCTTCCAAAGTAGGACATTGATTCTGCTAAAATCACTATCTAACGCATTGTTTGGGGCATTATTATTTGTATACTTGTTAAATTTTCTACCATATCTCTTGGAAAGTTAAGAGATTCTCCTATCTAGTCACCCCACTTGTGAAAAGTCTTTGATGTTTAGTTGGGGAAAGATTTAAATTGATTGATACTACTGAAATAACTTGAGGAAAATCCACGGAATGTGCATCATTGGTTTTGCCTTCGTTAAATCGATGGACAAGATTGGATAATATTGAGGGACAATCGGTCATGTTCGTCGGTTTTGTCAGATTTAATAAGTTGATGAACAAGATCGATTTTTCAAAAATATACATAAAAATATAGCTATTTGGAATTGAATACGGGTATTTTCTTTTTATGATTTTGAATAATCTACCACTCAATGACTCATGTTAGATGAAATATTTCCATCCTTTTTATTTATGCTCTTCAACTGCAGTTTTCTACTTAAAAATGGATCTTATCCGTGGATTTTTATTTTAAAATAATGAAAAAATGAGGGTCTGTATCGATTTTCTTTTTAAAACAATATAATTTTTGCATGAAAAAAATTGAACGAACAAAATTGATTTTCCCTAAATTATTTGTACCGATTGTCCGTCGAATTTTTCATTATTTTGAGTAGTGTGTGGTTGTCCTCAGCCTATGGTAAAGTTGGAGATTTCCCAATTGAGTCATTACAACTTGCAAAAGAGTTTGGTCTGTAGCTAAGACGTAAATTAGTGATATGAAAACTATATAATATGAATTATTAAGAGTGTATGATGCAATTAGGATATAAGGAATCTACCGTGGATAGTTGGAGTTAAACTCCTCCTTAACTAATATAATAATTACTCATTTTTAGCGATACTTTTTATTTATTATCATTTATAACAATATATAGCAATATTATGATAAATTTGTGTTATGTATCAAAAGCGAATTATACATGCAATATAAATCTATTATAAGTGTTTCAAAAATATATTATGCTTGTTCAATAAGAAACTAACACAAAATATTAGAAGTGTATTAAAGTGTGATAAATTATTATCCATCAATAAAATTTGTATTACATATACATAAAATTTGTATTATATTTTATAAATTGCTGTTTAATATGTCTTAAAACTATATTATAAATGTAACTTTTTGAAAGTGATTTGACTAGGTATGGGTCAACTCAAGTCTTTGCCTTCACTAAAACTCAAAAGACTTTTCACAAGTGAGCTGACCTGTGAATTAATACTCGTATAAGTCTTTGTTCTTTTAAGTTTAAAATTTTAATTGGAAAAACGAAAATTCAAGAGCTTAACTTTGATAGAGGAGTAACATGATCTTGCAAGATGTGACATCTGTAGAATATTTTAATCAGTGTTATAAAAGCCACGAGGCGAGGTGAGGCGAAAAGTAATTTATAATTTTTTATTATAAATTACTATAGTAAATAATAGAAAACGGGGAAAGAGTATAATATACTCCTTAACTTTGCAATTTAGAATTGATATATCCCTCATTACAAAAGTGGTTCACATATACCTTTACATGTTATATAAATTACCCTTTTGGTCACACGGGAGTAAAAAAAATTAATTTAAAACTTATTAATTGAATTTTTATTTGAGAAAAATATTTTTTAAATTTATTATATTGGTGGTCAAATTTAATTATTACTCATTTTCTTATAAATTTATCACAGATGTCCCAACTTTTATATACAGATAAAAAATAAATTACAATATAGTAACAAAAAAATTGTTTAAAAATACAAAGAAGGAACCTATGATCAGAGTAAGTGGATAAACAATATGATGTGTTTTTACTTTGTTATTTGTATATATTGATAAAAAAAAATCTCTTTACCCGGTGAAATATGAAAATAAAAAGATAAAAATTAAGACCAAGGATAAAAAAAATGTTATAGATTTTTAAGTTTTTCAATTTTTCAAAATTTAATAACAAATTGAATTTTATGTTTTTGTATCAATTTAAGGACTTCTTTAGAAATTTCAATTTCAATTATATGATAAATTTTATATTTTATTTTACGTTTACGTACTATTATTTTATTTATTATTTTACGTATTATTTTACAGAATTAGAAACAAGAAGGTAACAACAATATTTTTGTAAAATTAAAAAAAAACAATTAAAAATTTCAACCCATCAAAAAATGTATAATATTGATTAAAAATTTGAATATGAACATTTAATTTAATAAAAATAAAAACTTAATTTAATTTCTTGTAATAGATGTTTAAACTAGTTTTTCTCTATAAAATAATCTTAATATTAAAAGTACATTAATACTTGCCTTAATCGTAATATGACTCTCAAAAGCATTTTTTAAAAAAGATTAGCCAAATATAATTTTCTTATAAAAAACACTTTTCAAATAAATTAATCAAATACAAATTATTTTTTTCTCAAGTACTTTTTTGAAAAGCTATTTTAAAAAAGTATTTCTCAAAATAAGCAGTTTTTATGCCAGACTTGAAATAAGTAGGGTTTATATTATAGATGTTGTTAGTTGTCTTAGCGGTCATTATTTCTGTTCGGCTTAAGTCATTGACGGCCCCTTAAAGTTGTCCGCATAATTCACTTAAACACCTTATCTTAGGCTTGTTCCAATTGAACACCTTTATTAGTTAAAAATTATACCTATCGAACATTTTCTAACAATCAACTAAAAATAGAGAGAGTGTGTTATACACTCGCGAATGATGTGGCATAGTGACCAATAAAAAAAAGACATGTGGCATGGACCCTTATAAACAATTTAAGAAAAAAATAAAATGAAAATTATGTGTTTAGCCCCCCCAAAAAAAAGGAAAAGAAAAAAATCATCCTTCCCCAATTTCTTTTCAGCACAATACCGCCACCCACCCAGGCAACCACCCCTTTTCTTCTCAGAACACACAGCCGCCACTCCTAAATTCACTTTCTTTTTAAAACTCAATTCAGATTTGTATATTCTACTTCTTTTCTATGTTGTGGTTCTTTATGGTTTGATTTTTTAGCAGTTTTAAAGAAAATAATTTCAAATCCGTATTAGTCTTGCCGGAAAAAGTAGAGTTTCGCTGAAATTTGACGCAATCTAATTTTTATTTTTTTGATGAAATACTTTTCTACGACTTCAATGACAATCTTTATCAGTAATCTCTTTTGATTTTTTCTGTTTTGGCTGATTATTTCTTTAGTTGATATTTTTTCGACAATAATATTGGCGCTAAGAACACTGTATCCTGATATATTTCTTCAGACTCAATTTGTTCCTTAAACAAAAAATGAAGAAGAAAAATTAATGGAACCAAAAGGAGGAACAGAGATTTTGTAGTGAAGATGACGGTAAAGAAGTGTGGGGTGAGTTTTTTTTAAAAAAAATTAAGATTATTATTCAATTAAATTATTATTCTTTTAGTTATTGTATGCCATGTGTCAAAAAAAGATAAATTTATCAAACAAAAAAAATTTAATAAAAATCTGGAATCTACTCACGCGCCCAACCAAAGTGAGCTACACTTATTTTACCACATAAGCATTTTGTGTTTAATAGGTAAATGTTTTGAATAGTTTAAGTGTTCAATATGTACAAGTCGTAGTTAAGGTGTCTAAGTGAATTATGCAAACAACTTTAAGGGGTCGTGGATAACTTAAGCCTTTCTGTTCCATACATATTTAAAGATTGACTCAGTCAATTTGCCCAATTTTAAAGCTTGCCTTTCCTTTTCAAGTCTTCTTGTATTATTATTATTATTACTCTTATTTAAAAATGGCAGTTGAGGACCAACACTGCATTATGGATTGTACTTAAAGCTATAAAAGTTGTATATTAAAGATTTGACAAATAATAAGAATTCTATAATCTTATTGGCTAAATGGTAATTGGCTATTTCTAATGTGCATACATGTCTTTTTTGGGTTAAAATTTGCATGTACAATTGTATACGTGTCATATTATGATGCCCACTTCAAACTCTAGATTTCTTGATGTTCAATTGTTTGTATTTCATCAATTTTACAATTTACCACTTTCTATGTCCTCCTTGTGATTTTTTGTGTTCTTGAAATACTTTTATCACTAATATCCTCTGTTTGTTTTTTATAGTGATTGCCATTTCAGCACTGGAAGGATGAAGCATATCAGTGTTGTACTTCGTCTGCCTCAATTTGTGTCATGTGATATAATTGGAATTTGAAATTCAAACTTTTATTGAATTTGAATATATAACTTTACATTTTTCGAAATAAAATTTATATATTTAAAAATTACATTAAATTATAATAGAAAAACTTAAAATATTTAAAAGACATAAAAATGCTACCAAAAGAAAATTGATGGACTAAAATTATTCTTCTTCTTCAAAAAAAAAAAAAGAATAAAAATACTCTAAAAATTCCAAGAATCCCACCTTAATTGGGAACGGAGGGAATATCATATAGGGAGTACCATATTTGTCTACTATTTATTTTTCACTATTTTATTACCTCTTCAGAATTGGCTATCTACTATTCACAACATCTTTATTTTGCTTGTATGAAATTCATACTATTTCTCACTTATATGCCAAAACAATCATTTTTGAGTAAAGTAATAGCTGAAAAAGATTCAGTAACTAAATCTTTGTATTTTTTTGCACATTTGTAAAGGAAAAAACAATGCTATACACATGTTGAGAAGAAAGGTGGATTATAGTTATTCAATCAATTTATTCTATCTTTCTACGTACTATATTTAAGATAATAAGATTAAAGTGTAGTTAATATATTTCACATATATTTAGTTTAGTTCTCCTTCCATTTCAAATTAATTGAATTGTTGAGGTATTTCACACTGTTTAAGAAAAGAAGATTAAGACATAAATTAGACCTAACTTGCCATTTTTACCCTTATTAATTATTATCAAATTTATGATTAAAATAACTAAACATTAATTAATAACTAATTCCAATACTAACTAATGACGGGTAAAATTGGAAGAACATTTTAAAAGTAGTCTTGAAAATTGAACAATTAAGTTAATTTGAAAAATGAAAAATGTCTCAACAATTCAATTAATATGAAATGGAGGGAGTACCACAAAATTTTAAGGAAAAACTACATGAATATATAAATTAAGATATCATAATCTCTAAATTTCCCTACCATTTATAAAAATCACAAAAATTCCCTCTTGGATACATCCCTCCTATTATGAATCAATGTTCATAGTTATGTATCCGAGAATAGAGGAATGTATCCAATGCAACAACAGAGTAGAAACCAATGTATCCAACAATAGAGGAATGTATTTGATACAATAGAATCGGTAGAGATCAATGTATCCGACAATAGAGGAATGTATCCGACACAACAATAGAGTAGAGACCAATGTATTTGACAACAGAGGAATATATCTGACACAACAAATCTTAAGTAATGTATCATTTGCAATGTATCAGACAACCGAGAAATGCATCTAAGAGCAATGAAAATTTCAAAATATTTGTAATTGGGAAGACTTCCGAAATAGGATGTAATTAGCCCCCAAATGGATGAGATTTCTCTATTTTATACAAATTTTAAAGAACATTTTATATTACATCTAACATGTCGGGCCCGTGTACAGCACGGCTATGCCCATCTAGTAAGTAAAATATGCTCCAGCAATTATTAATGTTGATGGATGTCACAAGTCTATGTAAAAGAAAAATTACATAAATACACTGACTTAAAATATTATAATTTCTAAAAAATTTATAATTTGAAAAAATTACAAATTTTTTCTTTCGGATACATTTCTATCCCCTCATTGATACATCCCTATTGTAACATTTCAAAAATTTCTAAGCTAAGATCCGAAACATTTTGTAACACCTCACAATTATGCTTTTAAAATCTGAATCATTCGTCGTAAGTACATGAGCTTGAATTGGGTGATGTCCTACTTGATCATGTGTTTTAAGGTCCTTTACCAAGTGTATCAAGGGTATCGAGAGTGATATAGGGTCATAAGGGACCTCAAACACCAAGTCAAGTTCGAAACATTCATATCAGTTACGTTCTTGTATGAGTTCATATAAAGGTCAACTTCAAACAACCATATCTCTCAACATATAAAGAGTGAGGTGACTCATGCCGTGTCAAATTAAAAGTATATGAGTTTTCTTTCAAAAGCCATCAAGTTTGTATCAATCAGTGTTCGGCGTAAAATTTAATGAACTCACCACCATTGTCAGAATAAAAAGAGATGATGGGCTTTTGAAAGAGCTTTTCTACAATCTTCTTAAATTTGGGAAATATACTGGATATATCAGATTTTTCGTTTTATGAGAAAGAACCAGATGTATTTTGTATAATGATCAACAAATATTAAATAATATTGAAAACCATTTTGCTGAAAAGAAGGACCCCAAACATCCGAATAAATGTATTCCAAAGGAGCATTGCTCTTTATTGTGATGTTATCTTTTCAAACTGCACCATAAAATTGTGAAGAGTTCTAGATGCGATAAGTGTTTCCTTACGCGTAACTAGTTTCAAAGATATTGTATCATCTTCAACTTCAGTATGAACGTTATTTTTATGAGATATACAATTTCTTCTAAGTTCCGCACCTCAGAACATGTATCATTTTCACCTGGTAATCCAATAGGTTATTGACGTTCATTTTATTGTTGTAACCGAGATTATTAATCATGATCTTAAGTTCCTGAATGATGTTTTCACAAGTGGGTTTATTTAAATTCTCTGAGATTTCATCCTTCAAACAAATTTTACTGTAGTGTCAAAAATAATTTACTATTGTCTCTTGATAAACATTATATTTTTCGTCCAAGCCGGCATTGCAAAATTGATAGCATCCAAAACATTAATCTTTTCTGGATAAGTTTGTCTCACTTCATAACCTTCTTACATCCTACAGTAAAAGTTGTTGCGATAATATATCTTGAAAGCTCTTATTATCATAACATCACAAGGTTGAATTTCTAAACACTCTTTATATTAATAAGTATTAATTTATCGATTAAATAATACCTCTACAAGATAATAATATTTTATGATCCCAACTATATTAATTTAGTGAGGTTTTACCGTAGAACTATTCGAACTTGAATTGCACACTTTTAGATGTAGAACTATTCGAACTTGAATTACACACTTTTAGATTGTCAAATTCACTACTAGAAAACTGCTTAAAAACAACGGACAGAAAAGCGACGGACGGCGTCGCTCCAAAAAGAGATGCCTTTTGCCACACTGTCCGTCGCTTTTTAATAAAAATAATTATTTTTAAAATTATTTTACAAAAAACGACAGACAACATCTCTTAGTTTGTCACATTTTTTCGTGGATTTTTGCGCCAAATATATAAATAATTAATAATTATTTATTTAATATATATGGTGACGCCGTCCGTCGCTTTTATTAAAAATAATTATATATAAATTAAAAAT
>JAJOOF010023033.1:0-15802 GCA_029582545.1 Solanum lignicaule | reverse complement strand
TGCACTAGTATTGCTTGGGTTGTCTACATGTTGGGATGATATTATGTTGGTTTGGACTATGATGCTTACTTTGTGTGCATATTGGATTTACTTGGTAAAAAACATGTTTTGACTAAATGTCCTTTTATGCATGTTTCAATGGTTTTTAAGCATAGTAGCCATACTTAGTACGTGTGTTGTACTAACCCATATTTTCTCCATTTTCCCAAACATTTAGGTTCGGGCCATTGAGTATTCAAGCTTACTTCTCAAGACACTTGGAGTTGCTTCCCCAATTTGGTGAGTCCTCAAGTCCGAGGACAAGACCCTATGATCTAGCTTCTATGTTTAGTTCTTTGCTTATGTTGAAAGACATTGTTGTACTTTCCTATTTCAAGACTTCTTATTGATGTAAGGGATAAGTCCCATTTTCGATACTTCTATGTCTAGATGGTACACTGTGACGAAGTTAGATTCTTTTTTTTCATATATGAAGTAAAGTTGAACTTCCAAAGTAAAATTTTTAAATTTTACGTGATTTAATACTATTATACATGCTATGACGAATGCTAAGGGCTTGTATATGACCTCTTTGAGGTCGAATACGCCGGTAACGACTAGGGGGTGCTCTCGGGTCATTACAAGTTCCTATGAACACTAATGATGGATCAGCTGCAACTAGGGTTCTATATTTCATTCGTGTAACAGGACTTGAGAAAGGACAAAATATAGAATTTCAAAAGTTGTAGATGTCATCGACGGAAGCCACCTACAAACCGTAGGTCGAACCACGAGCCGTAGGTAAGGTCCATAGTCGATCTCCTTAACTTGTTCAATTAAATCCAGAACCACGACGGGACCTACAGACCGGAGGTGGGACCATGGTCCGTGGTATAGACCCCCAGCCTTCAGCTCCCAGTCACCAAATAATGACTGACAGGACATGCCGTCAGTCGAGCTACGGTCCGTCGGTCAGGCTGTCGATAGCTTCGACAAATTTTAAGCTAGGGGTCGTTTTGGTCTTCTCCCCTATGCGTTGGACACCTAAACAATGTAGTTTTGGTTAGTTTAAGCCTAGTAACTTAATCAGATCTTTCCCTAATCAATTATTCTCCAAATTTAGCCAAAACTTAGAATGAAAAAAAAAAGTGGCAATAGCTTTCTCCAAGAACGCAACAGGTTTTCTTCAGTTCCAACCCGAAAATCAAAAGATTTCTCTGTGAAATTCGTCACCAGGTATGTGGGATTTCACTAGTGGATTCCTTCCTTCCACTAGGTCCCTAGAATTCAGTCAAATTCTTGATTCGTTATATCTTACTTAGACCTAGGGTTTCAAAAACCTTAGATATTGGTTGTGATTTAGCTATTATAGTATTATTTGTCAGATTATCATGATTTCATGAATTCATTTTTTAGTTCCTTGCATGAAACTCAGAACCCTAGTTGTGTAGATTTGTATAGTTTATGCATTACACTAGCTAGGTAGGATAAATAGATATACATGCTCCAGTTTTCAAATATTTCATTATCGGTACTTAAATGCTGCATTCTCAGTTAGTATGTCAAAATATTGAGCTAATCCAGTATTTCAGCTATGTCATTTATACACATTCTCGTTAGGAGTAGGCTAAGCGCCGAGTTGGACTTGGGATCAGCGTACCCTCATAGTCCCAAAACTACGTGCCTCGTAGGTTTATAAGTCCCCTTTATGGGCATCAGATTTAGTGATCACGCCAGTCATGCCTTTATACCCCCCGACAAGGTATATTGAGTCCTCTCGATGGGGCGTATACATTGGACTCCACGTTTAGCTCACGTGGTTTTATGTCGGTTAATAGTAGCTCCCACAGTCAGATTTAGTGCATTTTGACCAAGTCCTCAGTTATACTTTATCATTCAATCTCAGCATGTTAGTTTCATAATTTATACTTGGTCATTTAATTTAGCTCAGTTTTTAGTATATTTTAGTATTATTATTTTGCTCAGATTATGTTATTTCTCAGTTATATTTGTTCAACTATATTCTATATCATGTATGCTCATTACATTCCAAGTACTAACGCATACTTTGGTCTACATCATTTCATGATGTAGGTTCAGGTGTTCATTATCCAGATCACGCATAGATCGGTTCTCGATACGCATTTGATTAGCTTCAGTGGTGATTCATCATACTTTGAGGACAATAGATATGTTTTCGAGATTCAGTCGTTTCAGTTTTGCTAGAGTTAGCTAGGGTAATGTCCCAGCAATTCTAGCCAGCAGAGACTTTTTCAGACATAGTATTATACTCAGCTTTAGTCTTTGAGTGATTGTTTATTATCACTAAACTCGTAGTATTTTATCTATGTTCAGATCATTATTAGGTATTCCCCTATCTTTCAGTTAATTATTATTTTCGCTTCTACATAGTATCTCTTTATTCCAATTATTTTAGTATGCTTATAATATGCCAGCTTCAGGGTTAACTTAGGGTCACTCGTGATCCTATGTCGTGTGTTTACATCAAGGAGGTAGCCCCGGGGCATGACAAACTTGGTATCCGAGCATTAGGTTCAAGAGTCCTAGGTTGTCTGAAAGTGGCACTATGTAGAGTCTATTTCATGGGTGTGAAGTGCACCATATTTAATGAGAGGGAGGCTACGAAGTGTTTTAGGAAAAACTTCACTTTTCTTGCTATTTTTATTGTGCGTGAGTATGAACTCTATTCAATCTCCTTCAAACTCCTGCTCTTCGCATTTTGAAAAATGCCTCCTAGAAGAGCTAACGCAAGAAATCAGCCAGCAACTCCAGCAGACCCATTGAAGGAGCAAGTCATGCGTGCCAAGTTCAAGGCTTCTTACCAAGTACTTGCTCAGGTCATGACTACCCAGGTAAATCAGTAAGCTGTGGTCCCAGCTCTTCCACAGACTAACACTGATGCAGCAAGAATCCAAGACTTAACTTGGATAAACCCTATAGAGTTTCATGGGTTTAAGTCAGAATAAGATCCACAAGAGTTTCTCGATGACATCTAAGTGGTAATAAACATTATGGGAATCACTCGAGTTGAGAGTGCAGATTTTGCCTCCTATTAGTTTAAGGGAGTGGCCTACACTTGTTACCAGCAGTGGAAGAAATCTGTGTGTATTAATGCATATTCCGAAACTCTCTCAGAACCTTTCGTAGTCTCTACTCCAGATAGTGACCCAGTTATATCTAGATGGGTATACAGAAATTGCCCTGTCATTGTCTCTCAGAAAGTCACCTCAACAGATCTTGTAGAGTTAGACGTGGTGGATTTTGATATCATTCTAGGCACAGATTGGTTACATTCATGTTATGCCTCTGTCGACTTTAGAACTAGAAGCGTTCGGTTTAAGTTTACAAATGAGCAAGTCTTAGAATGGAAGGGTAGCAGCTCACTGCCTATGGTTCGATTCATCTCTTACCTTAAGGCTAGAAATATTATTTCTAACGGGTATGTATATCATCTTTTTCGGGTTAAGGATTCAAACTTCAAAACCCCAACTCTTGAGTCAGTTCCAATAGTAAATGAGTTTCCAAAAGTATTTTCAGAAGAACTTCCTAGAGTTCCTCTCGAAACGGAAATTGACTTTGGAATGGATCTCCTTCCAGATACCTAGCCCATTTCGATTCCTCCTTATAGAATGGCTCCAGCTGAGCTGAAGGAATTGAAAAAACAATTGAAAGACCTCCTACATAAGGGCTTCATCAGACCTAACATTTCCCTATGAGGTGCTCTAGTGTTGTTCGTGAAAAAGAAAGATGGTTCTCTCAGAATGTGCATTGACTATCGGCAGTTAAACAAAGTCACAATCAAGAAGAAGTATCCCATCCCCCAAAGTGATGACTTGTTCGACCAACTTTAGGCTGCTAGTTGCTTTTCTAAGATAGACCTCAGATCCGACTATCATTAGCTCAGAATCAGAGATAGTGACATTCCGAAGACAGCTTTTAGAACTCGGTATGGTCGTTATGAATTTGTAGTTATGTCTTTTGGACTTACCATTGCTCGTGCAGCTTTCATGGACCTAATGAAAAGGGTGTTCAAATAGTATTTGAACTTATTCGTTATTGTCCTTATTGATGATATCCTCATTTATTCTTGGAATTAGGAGGAGCATGCGACTCTTCTGAGAATTGTTCTACAAACTCTCACGGATTGTCAATTATTCGCTAAGTTCAGCAAATGTGAATTTTGGTTACAGTCTATCGCTTTCCTTGGTCATGTGGTATCTAGTGAAGGAATCCGAGAGGATTATCAAAAAATAGAGGTAGTGAAGCAATGGCCCAGACCCACCTCTCCAACTTATATGAGGATTTTCTTAGGTTTGGCCGCTTATTACAGGAGATTTGTTGAAGGATTCTCATCCATAGCTTCCCCATTAACTAAGTTGACTCAGAAAAAGGTCAAGTTTCAGTGGTCAGATGAGTGTGAGAAGAGCTTCTCCAAACTGAAGACTAAGTTGACTAGAACTCCAGTCTTGACTCTAGCAGACGGCTTAGACAGTTATGTAATCTATTGTGACGAATCTAGGGTCGACCTAGATTGTGTGTTGATGCAGCAAGGTAAGGTCATAAATTATGCTTCTAGACAACTCAAGGTTCATGAGAACAACTACCTGACTCATGACCTTGAGCTTGCAGTCATAGTATTTTCCCTAAAGATTTGGAGACACTACTTTTATGGTGTGCATGTTGATTTATTCACATATCATAAGTGCCTCCAGTATGTGTTCACCAAGAAAAAGTTGAATTTCATCAGAGGAGATGGCTTGAATTGCTCAAAGACTGTTATATGAACGTGCTTTATCATCCCGTTAAGGCCAATGTAGTAGCTGATGCTCTCAGCGGATTATCTATGGGGAGTGTAGCACATGTTGATAAAGAAAGGAAAGAATTAGCAAAATATTTTCACCAGCTTGCTCGCTTAGTAGTTGGTCTTATGGACAGGGCAGATGGTGGAGTGATAGTTCAGAATATATCAAAATCTTCATCGGTAGAGACGGTTAAGGAAAAACAAGATAGTGATCCTATATTGCTTCAGTTGAAAGGTGCAGTTCATCAGCAGAAAGTAGTGGTTTTCTCCCAAGGGGGAGATAGTGTTCTTTGTTACGAGGGTCGCTTGTGTGTTCCTAATATGGGTGAGTTGAGGCAGAAAATCCTTACAGAGGCTCATAACTCCAGGTATTCCATTCATCTAGGTGCCAGTAAGATGTATAGTGACATACGAGAAGTTTTTCGATGGAATGGCATGAAGAGGGACATAGCAGACTTTGTGGCTAAGTGTCCTAATTGTCAGCAAGTTAAGGTAGAACATCAGAAACCAGGAGGTATGACTCAAGAGATTAATATTTCTACATGGAAGTAGTAAATGATAAATATGGATTTCATTATGGGTTTACCTCATACTCGCAGATAACATGACTCCATTTGGGTGATAGTGGACAGAGTGACTAAGTCCGCTCACTTCTTGTCTGTCAAGATTACAGATTCAGTGGACGATTAAGCTAATCTCTACATTAATGAGATACTCAGGTTGCATGGGGTTCCTTTGTCTATCATCTCAGATAGAGGTCCACAGTTTACCTCTCATTTCTGGAAATCATTTCAGAAAGGTGTTGGTACTTAGGTAAATCTCACCACAACATTTCATCTACAGACGGATGGTCAGACAGAACGTACCATTCAGACCTTAGAGGACATATTGAGAGCTTGCGTGATCAATTTCAAGGGAAGTTGAGATGATCACCTACGTCGTATAGAGTTCGCCTACAATAATAGTTACCATTACAACATCCTGATGGCCCCTTATAAGGCATTATATGGGCGTAGGTGCACATCTCCGATTGGTTGCTTTCAAGTAGGTGAAGCAGCATTGATTGGGCCACATTTGGTTCATGAGGCTATGGAAAAAGTTCAACTCATGAGAGATAGACTAAAGATAGCTCAGAATCGTCAGAAGTCCTATGCAGATGTGAGGAGAAAGGACTTAGAGTTCGAAAACAATGATTAGGTTTTCCTAAAGGTGTCACCTATGAAGGGGGTGATGAGATTTGGCAAGAAAGGGAAGCTCAGTTCTAGATATGTAGTTCCTTAAAGAATCCTGAAAAGGGTTGGTAATGTGGCCTATGAGTTAGAGTTGCCAGCAGAACTAGCAGCAGTTCATCTAGTCTTTCACATTTCCTTGTGAAGGATAGTCTCACTTTTGAAGAAGTGCCAGTTGAAATTCTTGACTGTGAGATTCGTAGGTTGAGAAATAAAGAAGTAGCTTCAGTGAAGGTTTTGTGAAGGAGTCAGTCCGTAGAGGGAGCTACTTGGGAAGCAGGAGCAGCCATGAAGGCCAAGTATCCTCATCTCTTTCCTTCCGATTCCATTTCATCTTGAGGTAATAGTTCCTCTCTAGTTTCTTTGTTTACTCTTGCGTAAATTCAGTCCTAGTATCATGTTCCTTAAGTTGTTCTTGCATCTTCGGCATATTTGAATGTTCTTCGAACTCAGTTCAGACAGGTTTCAGTTTCTAAGTACTTAGTGATGGGGATTGCAACTCCTTCCCTCCGTACTCAACTAGTTTAGACTTCATTCGAGGACGGACGTTCCCAAGGGGGAGATAATGTAACATTCCGGACTTGAGAAAGGAAAAAATGCAGAATTTTAGAAGTTGCAGGTGCCACCTACGGACCGTAGGTCAAACCACAGGGCCTAGATGAGGTCCGTGGTCGATAACCTCAACTTGTTCTAGAAAATCCAGAACCATGACGAGACCTACTGACTGTAGGTGGGATGACGGTCCATGGTCCAGGTCCATAGTTCAGAACCCTAGCCTTCAGCTACCAAACCCCAAACGATAATTGACATGATAGACCATCAGTCGAGCTACAATCTGCCGATCAGCCCCGACGATGGCTTCAACAAATTTTAAGTTAGGTGTCGTTTAGTCTTTTACCGTATGCATTGGACACATAAACTACGTCGTTTTACCCCTAAACTACATAGTTTTTGTAAGTTTAAGCCTAGAAACTTACTCAGATATTTCCCTAATAGATTATTCTGCAAAATCAATCGAAACTTACAATGAAAAAGAAGAGAAAAGAGGTGATATCTTTCTCCAAGAACGCAATAGGTTTTATTCAGTTCAATCCCCAAAATCGAACGATTTCTCCGTGAAATTCGTCACCAGGTATGTGGGATTTAACTGGTGGATTCCTTCCTTCCACTAGGTCCTTAGAATCCAGTCAGATTCTTGATTAATTATATCTTACTTAGATCTAGGGTTTATAAAACCTTAGATATTGGTTGTGATTTAGCTGTTATAGTATTATTTATCAGATTATCATGTTTTCGTGAATTCATTGTTTAGTTCCGTGCATGAAACTCTGAACCCTAGTTTTGTAGATTCATTTAGTTCATGAATTATACTAGCTAGGTCAGATAAACAGATATACATGCTCCAGTTTTCGAATGTTTCATTTATCAGTACTTAAATGTTGCAATCTCAATTAGAATGTCAGAATATTGAGCCAATCCAGTATTTCAGTTATGCCATATATACACATTCCAGTTGGGAGTAGGCTTAGCACTGAGTTGGACTAGGGTTCAGCGTACCCTCATAATCCCAAAACTACATGCCCCCGTAGGTTAATAAGTCCCCTCTGTGGGCATTAAATTTAAAGATCACGCCAGTCATGCCTTTATACCCCTTGCAAGGTATATAGGAACCTCTCGATGGGGCGTATACATCTGACTCCATGTTTAGCTCAAGTGGTTTAATGTCGGTTAATAGTAGCTCCCACAGTCAGATTTAGTGCATTTTGACCAAGTCCTCAGTTATACTTCAGTATTTAGTCTGAGCATGTTAGTTTCATGATTTGTACTTGGTCATTGCATTTAGCTCAGTTTTCAGTATATAGTATTATTATTTTGTTCAGATTATGTTATTGTTCAGTTATATTTGTTTAGCTATATTCTATGTCATGCATGCTCAGTACATTTCAAGTGCTGATAAGAGGGGTCTTAGGCCAGTATGATGAAAGGGGAAGAAAGGAAAGATTACTACCTAAGAAATAAGCTGCAGTGGCTTGTAGACTTACTTTGCCGCAGAAAGCTCAAGTGAAAACCTATTAGAACACATACTCTGCGCTACATCCTTTCAAGATGAAGGTTCAGGTCTTCAGCATCCAGATCACACATAGATCGGTTCTCCAACCGCATTTCAGTAGCTTCAGTGGTGAGTCCTCAAACTTCGAGGATAATAGACATGTTTTCAAGATTCAGTCTTTTATTTTAGTTTCAGTTTATCTAGAGTTAGCTGGGTTATTTCCCAACAATTCTATTCATTCGAGGCTTTTTCAGACATAATATTAGACTCAACTTTAGCCTTTGAGTGATTGTTTAGTATCACTAAACTAGTAGTATTTTATTTATGTTTGGGTATTCCCGATCTTTCAGTTAATTACTGTTTTAGCTTTCGCATAGTATCTCTTTATTCAGATTGTTTTAGATTCCTTATGATATGCCTGCTTCAGGGTTAGCTTGGGGTCACTCGTGATCCTAGGTCCTGGGTTTACATCAACGGGGTAGCCTCAGGGGGTGACAGTTTGGATGAATCCGCCTTAGTATCTAGGGTCACAGGTTGGTGATGACCCATAAAACTTCATTTACAAGGTGAAGAAAATATTTGTAGTGCTGCAAGTGGCTGGTAATGATAGGGTGGAGTTGGCATCCTACCAGCTTAAGGATTTAGCCCACATATGGTTCACTCAGTGGAAAGAAACAGGGTAAGGATGCGTCTCATGTGACTTGGGAGTGTTTTACTAAAGCTTTTCTGTACAGGTTCTTCCCAAGGGAGTTTAGAGTTACTAAGTCCCAAGAGTTTACGAATTTCAAGCAGGGTACTGATTAATAACGTTTCTAAGACACTTCATCCAATTCTAACCGTCAACTATCGTTAATCATTAGATAATCCAACTAAATGAGTTGGGGTCAAATCCCAAATGGAGCGGCACAAGTTTAAGATTCAATAGGAAAGTGTAAACATGGTCAAATCAGTCATAGGAATAGACATTATCAAATAAAAACATAATTCAAGTCAGAGGGTGACACCAATGTCAAATAAAAGGGTTTCGGTTTGAAATTATCAACTGCAAAAACAACAAACAATACGAAATAACAATAATGAGACGGGTTCTTGGGATGTGATTCAATTATAGGCTAATATAGACAAATGGGTAATTGCAACTATTAGAAAATAGCTAGATATTAGTGAGTAAGCTAGACTATAGAGAAGGTAAACTTTCTCTATAACAATTTACATCGAATCCGGTCAATTTCTCTCGAACATCGACAAGCATGCAAAATAAGAAGAGCCTACACCTTAGTCCATTCACTCTCTCGAGCTGAATGTGTGGAATTGGGTTTAGTATTCACTCTCTCGAGCTGAACCCATGGCAACCCAATACCCACAGACCATCAATCAATAATCTTAGTTTTAAAACCTCTCTCTCGAGCAAGCCAAAAACACAAGGGTAGAACTACATTTGCAACTACAATTCTTAAATTAAACCAAAATTAATGATTGAACTCACTTATAAACAGTATTTAAACTAACAATTAGAAATACGCATAAACTAAGTCAGCCCATAATCACATAAGCACACCCCAAGAATTGGGGTTTTAGCTAAACGTTATAAAAAGATAAAAATCGTTACCAAATTGAGCTTCCATTAATTGGGTAGGATTGATTTTGTCTTTAAAATGGTCCAAGTTGAAGAATTTTAAAGACCCACTTCCAATTTCTCAAAAGTGAAAAACTTAAATTCTTCAAAGCTAAGGGAAAACTAGAGAAAACTTGTCTCTCAACTCAAACTTTTTATCACAATTCGATATAATGAAAATTAGATACTAAACTAAATGTTCAAAAATGTATTTATAGTCGCCAAAAATGTGTTGCGAAGCGTAACTCGGCGAAGTAAGTCGGGCTCGCCGATCCACTCTGCGATCCGCTCTTTGGTCAATTCCATCGCCCTTCAGCCTTGGCCTTCAGCATCCTCAAGGTCTTTTTCTTTGGGCAATCCAACACTGCATTGCGGAACCACTCGACGGTCCAACGCTGCTTTTTTATCTCGTCAACTTAGTGTTTTCCTTCAGGGCTTAGCACACTGGAACTTTAGGCGGTCAAGCAGTCGTTCGGTGACTCGCCAAGTGGACTTAGCGATCACCAGGCTTGCTTTTTTTCATTCTTTCACCTCGTTTCATTCCATTTTGCACATTAGTGTCCTTGATTTGTTCCTCAATCCATATACCTGGAAATTAAGGATTTTACATCAGTTATTGGCACAAAATAAGCATTTGAGGACACTAAATATATACAAATAAAGCCCTAAATGAGTCCAAATCTCAAACTCATCAACACCCCCAACTTAAACTTTTGCTTGTCCTCAAATAAAACTCAAGTTCAGCAGTTCAAAAAGGATGTCTCAAACAGTGCTACACAAGACTCAATCATGAATGCACACAACAAGACTCAACTTACTCATGCAAGGATCAATTGTGCACTCAAAGGTTCATGACTCACCATTACCAAATATTCTCAACTTCACAATACTTGCTTCAATTGCAAGTTCAAACTCAACAAAGGTACTCAAATGCCCTCACACAAAGATGATTACATATTCATACACAATTGTTCAACACTTTATAGCTCCGGAATCACATAAGACTCTCACACTCACAAAGATGAACACATGCATAACTTCACCCATAAGTTTGCCATTATTTTCCAACCAACATTCGTTTCAGCTCACTTAAGATCAAAAAGGTCTTTTCAAGGCTTGTAACGGGGCTGAGTGTAAAGGTATGGTCATTTAGGCTCAGTGGTTGATATCCTCATGAAATGTCGTATGAACAACACATTCTTTCCTTTTCTTCAACATTTTCACCCATGCTCAAAATTCACCCCATTATTCACTTCTCATGGAATAACGGACACGCCATTTCTTTTGCACTTTCATAACTTTATTTCAAAACTATTTCGGTCTTTTTCTTTTTCATTCTTCTTTTCTTTTTCTCTTTTTTTTTGTATGGAGGGGTTCCATCTTTCTCAAAACCATGGATCAAGAGGGACTTCTTTGCACTTCTTGATTTAGCTTCTCTTTTCACCACACCCCCAACTTAGGCCTAGGCCTTTTGCCTAAATTAGCTATTTAAACGAACGACACTTCATGAGGATTATAGGTGAATGGATAAAGAGGGGTTACCATTTCATCAATTTCTTCCAAAAAAAGGATAAGGCTCAAAACGAGTTCAAGCAAAGGTCACACACTCACAAGGTAGGCCACAAAAGAGGTTTAATGTCAATTTGTTTCACTCTTCAAAGTTTTGCTTAAGATCATTTCAAGAGGTTGCATCACTTAGTCAACCGGGCCAACGGGGCAAATTCTAGTTGTCATCAAAAAAGGTTCACGGTAAGCTCATCACACAAGGCACTGGAACCAATATCAAACAAGACTCCACACTTTTGCTAGTGTGCAATGTTCATCACAAGAGACTCATTCGATACCCGGCTAGTCACAACGAGATGCAAAAAGTTCACATATTATTTATGCAACTTCATTTGTCCTCATTGTAGCCGCACATTCATTTTTGTTCGATTGAGAGAACTATTCAAGTCATCGGTATTGATCATAACCGATATTCAAATTCGCACAAGAACAACCACAAATAAACACAAAAGAGGTGGGAAAATTTTTCAGAAGGGTCCAAAAACCATTTGGAATTAAAACAAGGAGCCACAAGCTCAAACATCCACAACAACGTGCCAAAACATAATTTACCGCACAAACCCAATATATAAACAAAAGTAATAATCACAAATTGTAGGTATGGAAATACCTCACCCCAGCACAAATAAAAAGAAATTTGTCCTCAAATGCAACAAAAACACTAAAAATTAATAAAAGTGACAGAGAGGGAGGTAAAGAAAATCCTGTCTACGCAGTCGCTCCATCTGTCAGGGCATCAGTGCCCGGTGCAACACTCTGATCTTGGGCATCAGTGCCCGAGGTATCAGTAACACTAGATCCGGCCATGGTGGTGTCTGCCAAAGAAATCTGCACGGCTGAATCAATCATCGCCTCTTCAACCTCTGCTAGGCCCTCATAAGAAGCCTCTTCATCAATACCAAGCTGCTCCTCATCGGTCTCCGCTTCAAACTCGACAGCAGCTACTTCCTTAACTTGAATCTCATCTCTAATAGTAGTCGCAGGCATATCTGTATCAACTATCATATCAAGGATCTCCACGGTCCTGAAAATCATAGACATATCTGTGGACTTCAGATATTCCACATCCTTCTTAAGCTCAGCAATTGCGGCCTTTAGAACCATCACCTCATCAGTCACCCCTTGGCTTTGCTCACACACCGCTATATGTGCTGCAAGGGCATCAATGGTCATACTCAGGGGTGTCACAGCAATAGCAAGGGCCCTCTTAATCATGCCAGGAATGGTGGCCTCAAGTCTGGAGGCGCGTCTATCAGCAGAATGGGCTAGCTGCCCCATCTGTAGTAATGCAGACTTCACCCGACTAGGCCCAACACAAATTAACACAACCCAACAAGATTTCGATCAATTTTAAAGCACGAATTTCAGGAATTCAACAACTTAGGCAATTACGGCAAGATATCGAAATTAAAACAGGTAGGCAAGCACACAAACATGAATTCAGAGAGGCCCAACACACATCACTAAGAACAATATAATTGCAATTGAGTAAAACCGCTACATACGAGTTCGGGGTTCGGAAAACCAACCTTTAATGTTGAGTATATGATTTGAAAAGCTAGGCGGCAAATAATTCCAACTCCAAACACAAGATCGATGACTAAGAAGCGGTAACAACATGAAAATGCAAAAATTATAGTGCAGGTGTGCTTTTGTGAAGTTAAAAAGTGAGGGAACGTGAAAGAATTTGAAATTTTAAACATTTGGCCTTTTAAAAACCGTCCAGTTCTCTCCCTTTCGGTGACATAAAGTCTCTTCGCCAACCCACTCGGTGACACGCCGAGTGGGCACTTACCTCGCCGAGTTTTACAGCACCGCCAGTTAATGTGGAGGTCCAAACAGCGGACTAAGTCGGGATCGCCAACCTACTCAGAGATCCGCCAACTAGTCCAATGGATTACCGAGTTTTACAGATTCTAACTTCATAATTTCTTGAGTCCAACAGCGGTCCGAGTTGGGCTCGCCGACCTCTTCAACGAGTTGCCGACAGGACATTTTGCTTGCCAATCACCACTTCTTCAAACACATTCCACTTTTTCACCTGCACAATCAACACGCGATTATTTCAAAAACAAAAAGAAAACAATAAAAACCTGGGTTGCCTCCCAAGCAGCGCCTTAGTTAACGTCACAGCATGACGCAAGTCCTCACTCAAATTTCATTCTTGGGGTTGGCCATAGTGTCACTAGGCAACCCCCCTTGTTGTCTCGGATTTAAATGGGAAGAAATTTGACCCATTTGGGTCTCCAACTATTTGATAGAGACGGAATGAGAAGTAACCGTCTGGTTAAGGGTCGATACATCATCCTTCATCTCTTTCAAAATCTTATTGGACCCCTCAACCTTGTTGAGAATACGAGAAAGCATATCCACAGACCGGCCACGCTCAAAATCTTTGAGCTTTTGGCACTCGTGGGGAGGAACATACCTATCCTTCTCCCCGTTTCTTTCCTTCCAAGTGGGGTTACGATCCCTCCACTCTCTATCACGATCTCTCCAGCCCTCATCCCTGTTCCAATCTTGGTTACCACCCTGCCTTGGGTAGTTAGCACGATAACCACCTTCTTCGTTGGCTAGGAAGTTCACCTTTTTGTTATACAACGCTTCAAACATGGCCTCTTCGGGGTTTACACACCTGACGCCCACAACATTGACACTTCTAACACCAGCTCCCATGACATTTTTGGCTAGGATGTCAAGTTGCGTCATCATCTTTGCCATGTTTTGGTCCCTCTCTTGGTCTTTCTCAAGTTGCTCCTTGGTCAATTTAAAAGTGAGAAGGGAAACCTGATCTTCACGGGTGTACCAAGCCCGATTAATTGTGGTCATACCATTCAAAAGTTGGGCTACTATAATGTAAGGTTGTTGAATCAAACCTCCCAAACAAAGTTGGTCAGTTACGCCCTTGTTCACCGAATCAAGGCTTCGGTAAAAATATTGCAGCAAAACGTTGTTGGGCAAACCATGAGCTGGGCATTGCAACACCAACTTTTTAAATCTTAGCCAAGTCTCATGAATTGTCTCACACTCCAAACTCTTGAAGCTTTGGATGTTGTCCTGAAGTGTCATAATCTTCGAAGGAGGGAAAAATGGCACTTGAAATACGGTGACAAGCTCTTCCCACGAAGTGATGGAGTCTCTTGTCAATTCAGCCAACCACTTACATGTTTCTCCCATTAAAGAAAATGGGAACAATCTTAACCGGACCGACTCTTGGGATATGTTCTTAAAGGAGAACAACTCGCAAACATCAACAAAGTTTCTTATATGCTCATGGGGATCCTCATGAGCCAACCCACCAAAGAACCCTTTCAATTGCAAGAGCTCCAACATGGTACTTGTAATGTGGAACATAGCGTTCCCTTCGGCCAGAGGCAAGGGAATGGAACCAATTTCACCCATTAGATGAGGGTCATTAACATTCGGCTCATTGACAGCGTTGAGGTTGCCGATGTCATCTTGGTGGCCCACTTGGCTACCATTGCTTTCGTTGACACTCATCTCCTCTGTTTCAAACAGCAACACACAAACCAAAACTAAAAATAAGTAGATTCAACTATGACTAACAAGAACAAAATTCAACTTAACCAAAAGAATCTTAAATAACACCACTCCCAGACAGCGTCACCATTTTGATTAATAACGTTACAAAGACATTTCATCCAATTCTAAGCGTCAACGATCGTTAATCAGTATATAACCCAACTAAATGAGTTGGGGTCGAATCCCACAGGAAGCGGTACATGTTTAAGATTCAATAGAAAAGTGTGAACATGGTCAAATCAGTCATAGGAATAGACATTATCGAATAAAAATATAATTCAAGTCAGGGGGTGACCAATGTCAAATAAAGGGGTCTTGGTTTTAAATTATCAACTACAACATCAACAAAAAATACGGAATAACAATAATGAGACGGGTTCTTAGGATGTGATTCGATTATAGGCTAATATAGACAAATGGGTAATTGCAACAATTAGAAAATAGCTAGATATTAGTGAGTAAGCTAGACTATAGAGGAGGTAAACTTTCTGTTGAACAATTTACCCCGAATCAAGTCAATTTCTCTCGAACATCGACAAGCATGAAAAATAAGAACAGCCCACACCTTAGTCCATACACTCTCTCGAGCTGAATGTGTGGAATTAGGTTTAGGATTCACTCTCTCGAGCTGAACCCATGGCAACCAAATACCCACAGACCATCAATCAATAATCTTAGTTTTAAAACCTCTCTCTAGAGCAAGCCAAAAACACAAGGGTAGAACTGCTTTTGCAACTACAATTCTTTAATTAAACCACAATTAATGATTGAACTCACGTCTAAACAACATTTAACTAACAATTAGCAATACCCATAAACTAAATCATCCCATAATCACGTAATCACACTGTCACGACCCAAGCCTAGGGCCTAGACGTGACATGGCGAATGAGGAACCCGAAGGAACCCCAAACAAGCCTCTCAAACTTTTCATCACACTTCATCGGTCGCGGAAGTACATTCAACATTAATTAACGGGAAATAGGGACTAAGGGCAA
>JAJOOF010023032.1:0-18632 GCA_029582545.1 Solanum lignicaule | reverse complement strand
TAGGAATAACAATGTCTTGTGGTAAGCCTCCCGGCCTTTGGTGCTCAACCTTTACTTGTTGACAATTAGGACACTTGGCCATAAATTGCGCGATGTATTTCTTCATCCCATTCCACCAATAGACCTCCCATAGATCACGGTACATTTTGGTGGCTCTCGGGTGAATAGAATATCGAGAACTTTGGGCTTCTTCTAAAATCTACTCCCTCAAGTTATCAACATTTGGAACACATAACCTACCTTGATACCTCAGTACCCCATCTCCCCTTGGGATAAAGCCTCAACTGACTTCTTAAGTACCACCTCTTTCAACTCAACCAAGATAGGATCAAGACTTTTCTTAGACATTACATCAATCGAAATGGATGATTCAGAACCATTATGGACCATTACACCACCCTTGGTGGAACCCACTAGTTGAACACCCAGTCGGGCCAACCTATGAACATCACGAACCAACTGTTTCATTTCTTCATCCACATAAGCCACACAACCCACTGACGATATACTAAGAGCATCCGCTACCACATTAGCATTACCGGAGTGATAAAGGACACTCATGTCATAATCCTTCAATAACTCAAGTCACCTTCTTTGGCGAAGAGTCAAGTCCTTTTGACTAAACACATATTGTAGAATCTTATGATCGGTGAGAACATCCGCATGGACCCTATACAAATAATGCCTCCATATTTTGAAGTCAAATAAAACCGCCGCTAACTCAAGGTCATGGGTAAGATAATTCTTCTAATTGATCTTAAGTTGCCTCGAAACATAGGCAATCACCCTACCATTTTGCATAAGTACACATCCCAACCCAATTCTAGAGGCATCACAATACACAACAAAACCATCCGTACCTTCTGGTAAGGTCAACACCAGAGCAGAAGTAAGTCTATTTTTCAATTCTTGGAAACTTTTCTCACAAGCTTTTGACCACACAAACTTAGCCTTCTTTTGAGTCAAAGCTGTCAAATGAGAAGCAATGAAAGAAAATCCCTCAACAAACCATCTATAGTAACCGGCCAAACCCAAAAAGCTTCTAATGCCGGAAGGAGTTAGAGGTCTTGGCCAACTCTTGACCGCATCCATCTTCTTCGGATCTACCTCTATACCCTCACTTGACACAATATGACCAAGAAAAGATACAGACCTTAACCAAAATTCACACTTGAAAGCCTAAGCCAAAGGCCAAGGCTCCCCCAAGTTGGCCATACACTGCCCAAGGACCACAACCACTTTCACGACCAGTGGTTTGTGAAAGAGCTCGTGAAGGTCCCTTAGGCATGTGTGAGGCATGGCATTAAGGCCTAGCCACTGCATAGGAACCACGACTCGTGGTCTTGACCACGAATCATGGGAGGTGTCTTGAGCCTTGGCATTGTGGGAGCCTAGGGTGCATAAAATACCATCTAGACACTACCTACTATCACCACGAGGGTCTTCACGACCCGTGGTGGTCACCACAAGCCGTGGTGCCACCCATGGAGGCAAGACAAGGTGCCTAGAATATGTGCCAAGCCAAGGCACCCTTCACGATCCGTGGTCATGACAACGGATTGTGGGAAGGCTCGTGGGGTGGCCTTAGCTTAGTGGGAGTGGTGCATAATTGAGGAGGCTACTGCCTCAAAGACCAAGGGCACCACCATGAGCGGTGGTGCCCTAGACAGTCCGTCAACTTGGGCGTGAAGCTCACTTAGCCTCAAGGAAAGCAAGGCAGCTTTCACTAGCTACTGCCTCTATGAATATGAGCATCACCATGAATCGTGATCTTCACCACGGATCGTGGGAGCTCATGTGGTCCTCCCTTAGTCCCTTGAGGGCTTGTGAGGGTGGAGAGACACACTGGTCAAGCGACCCATACAAGTGGGCATGGTCCCTGACGGGGCTGCCCAAATTAAGGGTATTTGAGTAATTTCATTTTATTTAATCAAAGTGTGGGGTTGATTTTAAATGGTTTATATCACTAGAATATATAGTTTTAAGTCCTAAAATAAGTCTTTAACTCCTTATTTCTCTAAAACCCAAAAGAAGTTCCTCCTTTCAAATATTCTCTCTCTAAACTCAAGGAAGAAGAAGGAAGCCATTGAAGCTAGGGTTGGCGGATTTCCAAGGTGTTTCTTCTACAATTTTTGTGGGGAATCAATAGTATGGATGTCTTGATTCTTGTCTAACTTTTCATTCAACGAGCCAATTCAAAGGAGATTTCAAACTATGAAAATCTAGGGTTTTACTCAATCTCATGGGTTCTTTAATCAAACAATTTCAAAACGTTTGTAATATCAAATTATGATTGTTTTAGTGATTAATTGATGATTTATGATTAAAATACTCTATGAACCCATGAATTCTCTCAATTCCTAAATCGTACCTTTATGAAATGGGTTTGATGATTATGAAGGCTTCTGAATAAATTGTCTCTAAATTGCTTTGGGTTATAGAATTGTATCATTATATATGCCATAATTGTAGTGAATTGTTGGTATGATGGTGATTTCAGATGCATGGCCATGAAAGGGCAAGTTATGATCAATTATATGTTAAAGTAGAATTGTTCTTGAACTATTGATCCACTTGCAAGGTGGAGGTGTTTACTTACTATGTATGTTGCGATTATGACCTTGTTAGGCAAAGTGTGAATGATTAATGTATGATTATGATGAGAACTATAGGTGTGTGGTTACTTTGAATTTGTTATGAACATGCTTAGAAGGCAATTGTATGAATGATAATGTTATATGTGAAAGGCTATTCTCACATACTCACATACACTCATGAATGACTAATGAATGATATGATAAAGTTAATGAATGTGAGTCTATTGGAAGGTAATTCTCAATTGTACTCTAATGAATGAAAATACATGTTGTGAAAGAACTTTCTCACAATATGGGATTCTTAGGTGAAAGGCTATTCTCATCATTGAATCTATGAGCTTTCCAATGAATGAATGTTGGGTTTGGGATAGGTACTCATCCATGAGTAGAGGTAGAGTACCTAGTAACATTCTCTTATCCCTTAATGCATTTATTGTAATGAATGTCAAATACTCCATGGGGAATAATGCCAAGAACCGAGTGGATACGGATTGAGATGAGTTCTCATCCGTGAGTTGAGGTGGGGTACTTAGTAGCAATATCTTGAGATGGATGCTCATCCGTGAGTTGAGGCGGGGTATCTAGTAGCAATCTCCCTATCCCATAAACTATGTGCCCACATAGGTCTAGCTAGTGGATCCACTTAAGCTATAAAAATGATGGTCCTACCATAAGGAAGTAGGAATCCCTTATCTTGTGAGGGTTACACCGGGATTCCATGTTAAGCCCTCATGGTCTATGTCGGTTAAGGCTTACCCCCACAAAGAATGTTAATGAACTATGGCTTTTTAAGGATGTACTACTTAGTGTGGGTGGTGGTATGGGATGCCATTTATGCATTGCACAAGTAGGCATTTGAGAGGATTCATGGTGTGTTCCTTATAATGTTAATGAAATGAATGGGCTCTTATAATTGTGTTAATGAAGATGTTGGTCTTATGTCTATTGAATGAAGGTGCTCTTAATGAAGTCAATGAAGGGTGGCTTAAATGCTTATAGGTTAAATGTTAAGATACATGCCTTTCTTGTGTTGTATTCCTTCCTTGTTATGACTTATTGATTATGAATATGCCTAGTGTAGGGTGACTTCAAAGGAGCGCTTAGTGTGAGTAGTAGTATGGGATGCTACTTGCACATTGCACAAGTGTGACTTGGAGTTGTCTTAGGTGATGGTCCTTATGTGATGATTATGTCTTATGAAATGTTGTGTCTCTTATATGTGACTATAGTGTAAGGAAGGGAATATTGTATGATGAGTTCACTTTTGGTGATGTCAGGGTGATGCTTTGATGTGGATGGTGGTATGGAATGCTATCGATACATTGCACAAAGTGTTGCCTAAGGGTTATTTGAGGTGAAGGGTTAAAGGTAAAGAAATGGTTTGTATGTGGAGTATGGTTTAATGTGAATAATGACTTGTATGATGGTTGTGATTGAGTATTATCACTCTTATACTTGTATTTCATGAAGTTTTATCAAAATGGCATAAAAGTATGATTTTCAAACGAATGCCCTTTTTAAGCATATTTTTGCATGGCTATCATACTTAGTACTTTATGTGATAACCCATTCTTCTTCTAGGTTTTACTACAAGTGTAGGTCCCGGCAAGTGACTTGACTCTATCTAGTGAAGCGTAGAGTAGAGTTCCTCCAAGACATTTTTTGGGTATGTATGTCCTCATAGATCGAGGACAAGGACTTTTTATGTTTCATTTCAATTCAAGTTTTAAGACTATTGTTAAGACTTCGATTGTAAAAGGGCCATGTCCCTTTCTTGTTTAAAGTTTGTTTAAGATGGCAATGTGAGACTTTAGTATTCCATTGCTTATGAATGAGTTTTAGACTGTTGGTTTTATTAAAGAAAAGTTTTAATTCCGCACTATTTTCATTATTGAATTCAATGAATGACTATGAGGCTTGTATAAGACCCCTTCGGGGTTGAGTACGCCGTGTTACGACTAGGGGGTGCTCTCGGATTGTGACAAACATGGTCTCAGAGCACAAGAATTTGGAAATGGTTTATTTAGGTTGATGTCTCACAAGCGACGTCTAGTAGAGTCTTGTTCATCGGTGTGAGTCGCGATACATCTATGAGTGAGAGGCTATAGAACGTTAGAAAGTTACACTTCTTTCATAATCTTGAAGTCATGCCTTAGTATTTAGCTTTATAGATGTCGTTTTTATAATCCTTCTCTTGTGTTTATAGGATATGAATACGAGAAGGACGCTCGCAAGAAGAGGGGAAGAGGAGAATGTGAATCAGGGAGTTCCTCCTCGAGGTTGCCAAGGTCCTCAAGGTGGCCAAGTTCTTCAAGGCACCAAGTTCTAGTGGTTTCTCCGGACATGACCAATGAAGAGATTAGGACGACTTTTCTAACCCTAGCCCAAGCAATGATGGCTCAATTACCCGTGATGGGGGGTCTAGGGTGAATGCTATTGAGAGTACTATGAGGTTGAGAGACTTTGTGAGGATGAATCCTCCTATTTTTCTTTGCTCTAAAGTGGGAGAGGATCCTCAAGAGTTTCTAGATGAAGTTGATAAGATAGTAAATGCTATGGGAGTAACTTCTATGGAGAAAGCGAAGTTGGCCTCCTATCAACTCAAAGATGTTGCCCAAGTGTGGTTCACACAATGGAAAGCCAATAGGCCTTTAGACGAGGGCCCTATAGAGTGGGAGGAGTTTAAGGAAGCATTTCTTGGTAGATACTTTCCCCGTAAGAAGAGGGACTATAAAGTGGAGGAGTTTATAAACCTTAGGCAAGGGAGCATGAGTGTGGAGGAGTATTCCTTGAAGTTCACCCTATTGTCTAAGTATGTTCCATCCTTGGTGTCTAACCCTAGGGATGAGATGAGTAGGTTTGTGACCGGTGTATCCGACCTTGTTAAAGAAGAGTGTCGTACGACAATGCTCCATGGTGACATGAACATTTCTAGGCTTATTGTGTATGCTCAATCAATTGAGGAGTTTAAACTTAAGAGGATGAATAGGGACTTGAAGAGAGGTAAATCCGATGAGCAAAGTCAACCTAGGTCCAAAAAGAGGTTCTACAATCAAGATTCCTCTATGGTCAACAATGATAGGGTATCTAACCCTAAGTCTCAAGGAGTGAGTGGAAGTGGTTCTTCTTTTAAAAGGTCTAGGTGTGCCAAGTATGGGAAGCAACTTTTGGGTAAGTACCTTGCCGGCACAAATGGGTGCTTTGGGTATGGAAAGAAGGGTCATAAAATGAGGGATTGCCCAACACTCTTGGCACAAGGAAGTGAGACCAAACAAGCTTCTCTTGATGGTCCGGATCCTAATGCTCCAAAGAAGAATCGTTTCTATGTGCTTCAAGCTAACAAGGACAAAGGAGCTAATCCGGATGAAGGCACCGGTAAGCAATGGTTCCTTTTAGTGTGAATGTCTTATTGAGGTTCTTATGTTGATTTTTCATGATTAGCCTTAGTTGGGTTTTCCCTTAAGTGGGGGATGGTATGTTGAATAGTAAGGTTGTAGAGAGTTTTGATATCCCTATCTCTTTCCTTCTATTCTTATTCAAGCTGGAGAGCAAGAGTTCCGTGTAGATTGTTTCATGTGTTTGGTATGTGTGATTTTGTGATTTCCATAGTCTTCTTATGTTGTGCATGTTCTAGTTGAATCCTTGTTTAAATGAGAAAATGAGTCTTCATGTTTTATGTTCCTCATGTTGATGTGAATTTGATATGAGTTGTCTATATGCTTCATGAGGTTAATTGTTGAACATGCCTAAATGTGCATTTGAGAGTAATTGCACAATGTGCTTATGATGTTATGTTGAGCATGATGTGATTTGGAGAAGGAAGTTCCTCCAATGAAATGAGAAATGTTGATGTTTTGGATGCATAATGAGTTGGTAGATGTTGTTCCTACGTTTTTATTGTGTTTTGTGCCTTGTGATGTGGAGTTGATGTTTCCTCCTATGTTTATGCATTGTTTATGATGTTGCATGATTGTTGGGCTGCTAGTCTTGAGTCGTTTTCCCTTAATGTGTTTAAACTGTCATTCGAGGACGAATGTTCGTAAGTGGGGGCTAATGTAACGACTCGGAAAATGATAGGTTGAACTAGAGCCTAAATGTGAGGGCTTATGGCAAGAGTTAAAGGGTTTAGTTTCTAAACATTAAAGTAAGTACTAGACCCCTGAGTTAAGAAGAACTTTTAAGGTTTGGATGAGGGTACAAAGCCAAGAGCCAAGCCAAAAAGAGGCAAGCCTAAGCCAAAGGCCAAGGCTGTCCCAAGTTGGCTAGACACTACCCAAGGACCACAACCACTTTCACGACCAGTGGTCTTGACCGTGGTCCGTGAAAGGGCTCGTGAAGGTCCCTTAGGCATGTGTGAGGAATGACATTAAGGCCTAGCCACTGCCTAGGAACCACGACCTTCACCACGACTTGTGGTCTTGACCACGGATCATGGGAGGTGTCTTGGTCATGCCTTGGCATTGTGGGAACCTAGGGTGCATGAAACAACATCTAGACACTGCCTACTTCACGACCCGTGGTGGTCACCACAAGCCATGGTGCCACCCGTGGTGGAAAGACAAGGTGCCTAGAAATCATGTCAAACCAATGCACCCTTCACAAGCCACTTCACGACTCGTGGTCATGACAACAGATCGGGGGAAGGATTGTGGGGTGGCCATAGCTTGGTGGGAGTGGTGCATCCTTGAGGAGGCTACTGCCTCAAATACCACGGGCACCACCACGAGCCGTGATGCCCTAGACGGTCCGTCAACTTGGGCGTGAAGCTCACTTAGCCTCAAGGGAAGCAAGACAACTTTCACTAGCTACTACCTCCATGACCATGAGAATCACCACGACTCGTGGTCTTCACCATGGATCGTGGGAGCCCACGAGGTCCTCCCTTAGCCCCTTGAGGGCTTGTGAGGGTGGAGAGGCACACTGGTCAAGGGACCACGGGCACCACCACGAGCTGTGGTGCCCCTCAAGACCCGTACAAGCGGGCGTGGTCCCTGACGGGGCTGCCCAAATTAAGAGTGTTTGAGTAATTTCGTTTTATTTAATCAAAGTGTGGGGTTGATTTTAAATGGTTTATATCACTAGTATATATAGTTTTAAGTCCTAAAATAAGTCATTAACTCCATATTTCTCTAAAACCCAAAAGTAGTTCCTCCTTTCAAATATTCTCTCTCTAAACTCAAGGAAGAAGAAGGAAGCCATTGAAGCTAGGGTTGGTGGATTTCCAAGGTGTTTCTTCTTCAATTTTCGTGGGGAATCAATAGCAAGGTATGGTTGTCTTGATCCTTGTCTAACTTTTCATTCAAGGAGCCAATTCAAAGGAGATTTCAAACTATGAAAATCTAGGGTTTTACTCAATATCATGGGTTCTGTTTCAAACAATTTCAAAAGGTTTCTAATGTCAAATTATGATTTCTTTAGTTTTTAATTGATGATTTATGATGAAAACACTCTATGAACCCATGAATTCTCTCAATTCCTAAATCATACCTTTATGAAGTGGGTTTGATGATTATGAAGGCTTATGAATGAATTCTGTTGAAATTGCTTTGGGTTATGGAATTGTATCATTATATATGCCTTAATTTTAGTGAATCATGGGTATGTTGGTGATTTGAGATACATGGCCATGAAAGGGGAAGTTATGATCAATTATATGTTAAAGTAGAATTGTTCTTGAACTATTGATCCACTTGCAAGGTGGAGGTGTTTACTTACTATGTATGTTGTGATTATGGCCTTCTAAGGCAAAGTATGAATGATTAATGTATGATTATGATGAGAACTATAGGTGTGTGGTTACTATGAATGTGTTATGAACATGCTTAGAAGGCAATTGTATGAATGATAATGTTATATGTGAAAGGCTATTCTCACGTACTAACACACACTCATGAATGACTAATGAATGAAGTTCTATGATAAATTTAATGAATGTGAGTCTATTGAAAGGTTATTCTCAATTGTACTCTAATTGATTCTCACAATATGGGATTCTTAGGTGAAAGGCTATTCTCATCTTTAAATCTATGAACTTTCCAATGAATGAATGTTGGGTTTGGGATGGGTACTTATCCATGAGTAGAGGAGGAGTACCTAGTAACAATCTCTTATCCCTTAATGCATTTAATGTAATGAATGTCAAATATTCCGTGGGGAATAATGCCAACCATCGAGTGGATATGGATTGAGATGAGTGCTCATTCGTGAGTTGAGGCGGGGTACTTAGTAGCAATCTCTTGAGATGGATACTTATCCGTTAGTTGAGGCGGGGTATCTAGTAGCAATCTCCCTATTCCATAAAATATATGCCCACATAGGTCTAGCTAGTGGATCAACTGAAGCTATAAAAATGATGGCCCTACCTTTGGCAAGTAGGAATCCTTTATCTGGTGATGGTGACACCGGGATTCCATGTTAAGCTCTCATTGTCTATGTCGGTTAAGGCTTACCCCCACAAAGAATGTTAAGAACTATGGCTTCTTAAGGATGTACTACTTAGTGTGGGTGGTGGTATGGGACGCCATCTATGCATTGCACAAGTAGGCATTTGAGAGGAGTCATGTTGTGTTCCTTATAATGTTAATGAAATGAATGGGCTCTTATGATTGTGTTAATGAAGATGTTGGTCTTATGTCTATTGAATGAAGGTGTTCTTAATGAAGTTAATGAAGGGTAGCTTAAATGCTTATAGGTTAAATGTTAAGATGCATGTCTTGCTTGGGTTGTATTACTTCCTTCATATGACTTATTTAGTATGAATGTGCCTAGTCTAGGGTTACTTCAAAAGAGCACTTATTGTGAGTAGTAGTATCGGATGCTACTTGTACATTGCACAAGTGTGACTTAGAGTTGTCTTAGGTGATAATTATGTCTTATGAAATGTTGTGTCTCTAATATCTGACTATTGTGTAATTAGGGAAAGGTTGTGTGATGAGTTCACCAAAGGGTTATTCTTTGGTGTGGATGGTGTTATGGGACGCTATCCATACATTGTACAAAGTGTTGCCTAATGGTTACTTGAGGTGAATGGTTAAAGGTAAAGGAATGGTTTATATGTGGAGTATGGTTTAATGTGAATAATGGATTGTATGTTGGGTGTTATTGAGTATTATCACTCTTATACTTGTATTTCATGAAGTTTTATCAAAATGGCATAAAATTATGATTTTCAAACGAATGTCCTTTTTAAGCATGTTTTTGCATGGCTATCATACTTAGTACTTTATGTGCTAACCCATTCTTCTTCTATGTTTTACTACAATGTAGGTCTCGACAAGTGATTTGACTCTATCTAGTGAAGCTTGGAGTAGAGTTCCTCCAAGGGATCTTTTGGGTATGTCCTCATAGATCGAGGACAAGGACTTTTTATGTTTCATTTCAATTCATGTTTTAAGACTATTGTTAAGACTTCAATTATAAAAGGGTCGTGTCCCTATCTTGTTTAAAGTTTGGCTAAGATGGCCATGTGAGACTTTAGTATTCCGCCGCTTATGAATGAGTTTTAGACTGTTGGTTTTATTAAAGAAAAGTTTTAATTCTGCACTATTTTCATTATTGAATGCAAAGAATGACTATGAGGCTTGTATAAGATCCCTTCGGGGTCAAGTACGTCGTGTTACGATTAGGGTGTGCTCTTGGGTCGTGATATGTCTCAATATATCCATCTACTACAATACTTCAATGAAATTTGGCCTAGCCCATACATAAGGTCCAAAAAACAAAATACAAGAAGTGGTAACTAAACACAACAACTCCATCCTCGAACCATGAGGACTCACTAAGCCCAGGAAGATGTCAAGTCCAAGCTCTAGCCACTAAAATGGAAACTCTGTCTGTCCGACCCTACATTGGGGAACAATGTAGGGAAGAGTATACGTTAGTACAAAAATGCACCAAGTATGATAACTATGCATAAAAACACTTAAAACATGCTAAAAGGGACATTTCATTTTGAAGCATGCAATTTGCCAAGTTCAAACAGCATATGAGATATTAGAATCATAAGTCATAATCATGGATAAAATAAGTCAACATCATCTTTAAAACCTATGAACTCATATACTAAGCTCCTTGAGTAACTATAGTTCATTAATCATATTCTTGTTGTGGGAAGAACAACCTTAACCGACATAGAGACCATCTGAGCTAAAACATGATCACTCGTGTCTCCCACACCTAAAAGGGTTATTCTTCTTGTCTAAGGTAGAACCATGAACTCTTAGCTTAGTTAGATCCATTAGCTAGACAACCTATGGGGCCACATAGTTTATGTTATACAGAGATTTCTACTAGAAACATGGACTCAACTGATGTTAAAGGTTTCCATATCATGAGACACACATGGGAAGCCCTAAATCAACTAACGTAAAAGACTTCCATCTCATTTCAATATCCACTCAATACTAAGCATATTTCCCACATAATACTTATTAAGTCTTACTTAAATCATGTCTCATGGAAGGATGTCCTTGACAACCAATCCAAGTTAGTTCATTAGGATGGCTTTTATTCATTGAATCAATTAGGTGAAAATAGCCTTTCAACCTAAAAATCCTTGCTATGTGAGAAAACCTTTCACATCATGGTTGTAAGTGTTTCATTAGAAAGAACTTTCAATAACACAACAACACAATCAACATTGGAACTTTACTCTCAAAGAACCCTCAAAGCATTTACATATGTTTCATAAGATCATGCATAATATCACACCTTGCCCTTCCAAGGTTCAAAGCCACTTTAAATCGCAAAATCTAGAGTTCAAGCATTATATAGAGATTTCATCATAAACTTCATGTAATTCTATTACTTCTTACTTTGGATCGTTAAAACTCCTCTTTCATACTTAATAACCCACATTATGAGATCAGAATTTGGAAAACATAAGGGTTTTCATGGGTTCATAGGGATCACATCATAAAAGCATTGTAAATCATCAATTCATGCATATTTAGACATAATTAAACCATTAAAAAATCAATAATCAAAGGAACCCATAGTGAATGAAGAAAACCCTAGCTAATTAGAGAATTCTACCATTTGAAATAGAGGAATTTGGGGACTCCATGGTTGAAAGGAACCCATGGATTAAAGATATCATACCTCAAGTCCAATTTCCTATATTCAATGGAGAATTTGGATCTTTAGCTTCAAACCCTAGTTGAATCTTATTCTTCTTCTTCTTCAAGTTCTAGAGAGAATATTTGAGAGGAAGTTTTGATTTTTTTTTTGGGATTTAGGGAGAATGAACTAAATGGGGTGAATTTGGGGTTAAAAGAGTTTATATAGGGGTTAAAAATGATGGCAAAATGACACCACTTTAATTTAATTAAAACCAGAAAAGACCCTTAAGCCCATGATCCATGAGACCACTATCGATGGACCATAGCTGGACCTATGGTCCGTCATGGTCATCGTCGTTTGTGGTCAGAGATATTTGCCAATCGATGGGAGGCTAGACCATGGATGTGGTCCCACTTATTGTTCGCAGGTCCCTCCGTGGTCCATGCTTGGACCTTTTCCAAGTGACCCACCAACAGACCTAGTCGATGGGCCGTCGTCTGACCCACGGTCCGTCCTGGTGAACCATCATTTGGTCATTAGAGACCATAGTATTAAACAATGAAGTCCTTTCCTCCATAGTGTTCTTAGATTGTCCAATTTTGCAGGTTTGAATCTCCAATGAAAGTTAGGGTTAAATAGTCATATGATGAAGCTTTTGAATCATAAAATATGAATTCATGAATATATGTATGTTCTTTCTGAAATTTATCAAAATGATTTAAGGTATGCTTTGAGAGTGAAACATCAATGTTGTTGATTGTGAAATGATTTCTCACATAAAGTATTCATAAGGTTGAAAGGTTTTCTCACCTAAGATGAATAAAGTTAAGAAACTATTCTAATGATGAGGTAAGTGGAGATTACCGATATCCTCTAATGATAAGACAAGCAGAAAATACTCACGTCTCATGAATGTTAAGATAAGTTAAGACAAATCAATATTCCGAGGGATTTATGCTTATAACCGAGTGGAAAAGTGGTGATTTTCAGTGTCCCTTAAACTATGTACCACCATAGGTTTGTCTGGATAAACATAATCTAGTGGATCCATGTAAGCTAGAAGTTCATGGTTATTACCTAGACAAGTAAGAACATCTCTTTTTGGTGTGGGTTAGATACCAGATTTAATGTTTTGTCTTATATGGTCCCTATGTCGGTTAAAGGTAAATCTCCCACAATAATGAACTAAGGTTGCTTCTAGAAGTATCGCATGAATGTTTTAAAGTGTTTAACATGTTGACCATGTTTATGATTTATGTTTCCTAACACTTTTATCTTATGTTTTAACTCGGTTATTGAATGACATGTAAAGTCCTTTTTACCATGATTTCATACTCTTATGTGATGTTACCATACTTGGTACATTTCCTGTACTAACACATACTCTTGCCTACATTATTTCACTCATCTAGGGTCCAATGCTCCCATTTTACATCTCTCTGGCTAGTGATCACCCTGGTAGATGGAAGATTGGTGAGTCCTCATGTTTTGAGTACCGAACCCTTTATTTCTTGTTGTCTTTACTTTTTTGTATTGAATGTGATGGATTGGTTACGTTCCAATCATTATTGATGTAATAGATGGCTTTGAGGCTATGTTAGACTTTTACTAATTTTTGTGAACTCTTATTATTGAATTGCCTTTTAAAATCTCTAAATTTTCTATTATCTTGGATAATGTATGCTAAGTGGCTTGTGTAGGGCCTCCCGGGGCCCTATATGCCATGTTATGAATGAAATACTTTTGGTCGTGACAAACTTGGTATTAAAAGCACAAGGCTTAGGAAGGTCCTAGGAAGTCCTATAAGCTACGTCGGATAGAGTCTTGTTCATGATTGTGAAGCGCGTGATAATTATGAATAAAAGGCTATATGAAGTTTAGGAACTCCACTTCTCTCATTACTCTAAAATCGTGTGATAGAGTCTCTCTATAATATCTCTCTCCTAATCCTTATATGGTACTTTACAGAATATGGCTACTCAAATGGCATATAATAGAAGGATTGCATGAGATAATGTGGAACGAGAAGCTCCCCAAGCTCCTCAAGCTCCGGCTGATACTTTGGCCGAGCAAGTGACTAATGTGTAGTTTCGGTCTTTTTTTCAAATGTTGTCTCAAGACATGACAGCTCAAGCCAATAGGGAGGTTATAGTCCTTGTGAACCAAAATGTGGGTACAATGACAACTAGTGTGAGAGACTTCACTAGAATGAATCATTTGGAGTGCCATGGTTCTAAGTTTGAAGAAGATCCTAAGGAGTTCATTGATGAAGTGTATAACGTGTTGATGATCATGGGAGTGACACAAGTGGAATATGTGGAATTGGCTGCTTATCAACTCAAGGGTGTTGCTCAACTATGGTTCAACCAATAAAAGGAAGAGAGGGTGGATGATGCGGGTCGTCCAAAATGGGAAAAGTTTAAGGTTGCTTTCCTTGATAGATTCTTTCCCATTGAAATGAGGAAGGCTAAGGTAATTGATTTCATTAAACTTTGTCAAGGAAATATGAATGTGAAGGAATATGCTTTGAAGTTCACACAATAATCTCGATATGCTCCTACTATAGTTGCCGATCATAGGAAAAGGATGAGTAATTCGTGTGTGTCCAAAATTGTGGTTAATGAATGTCATACCGTCATGCTTATCAATGATATGGACATTTCTCGTCTCATGGTTCATGCTCAACAAATTGAAGATGAGAAACTTAAAGAAAGGTCTACATTGGTAAAGAGAGCCAAGACAGGTGATAGTGACTTTTCACATTCAAGGTCCGAGAGACATTGTCGTTGTAAGATACAAAAAAAATTTCCACTCAAGGATCCTCCAATGCTCTTCCGAAGTTCAACAAATGTTGAGTGCCTAACCCTAAGCCTCAAGAAGGGAATGGCGGTGGATCTTCATTTCTACTTGTCCTAAATGTGGGAGAAAGCACGAGGGAAAATGTCTAGTCGTTTCTAATGCATGCTTTGGTTGTGGCAAGACGGATCATAAGATAAGAGGCTACCCCTCAGTTGCTAAGAATAAAGGAGAAAATCGTTGGTGGGCTCAACTTTATCCTTCGTCATTTTCTAGTTGTAATTAGAAGCAAAACTGAATCTATGCACTTTAAGGTCTTCATGAGCAAGAGGGTTCTCCGGATGTTGTTACTAGTATGTTGGAAGTCTTCCAACTTGAAGTTTATGATTTACTTGACCCCAGTTCTACCTTGTCTGTTGTGACGCTATATGTGGCCATGAGGTTTGATATTCTTCCGGATGTGTTGTTAGATCCTTTTTCTCTCTCTACTCCAATTGGTGAATCGATTGTGGGTAAGAGAGTCTTTAGAAAGTGTCCCATCTCCTTATCACTTAGAGTCACTCATATTGATATTATAAAGCATGATATGTTATATTTCGATAATATCCTTGGTGTGGATTGATTGCATTAATGTTATACATCTATTGATTGTAGATCTCGAGTAGTGAAATTGTAGTTTCAAAATTAACCTATCCTAGAGTTGAAATGGGGAAGTTCTATACTTAAGGGTCAGTCTGTTTCTTGTCTTATAGCTAGAAAGATGATCTTTAAGGGTTGCATATACCATCTTGTTTGATTCAGGATGTGGATTCCAAAACCCCTACTCATGAGTCATTCCCCGTTGTTAATGAGTTTTTGAAAGTGTTTATTGAATATCTACCAGTTGTTCCTCTTGAAAGGGAAATAGATTTTCATATCGACCTTTTCCTAGATTGAGAACTTATCTCTATTCCTCCTTACCATATTCCTCAAGCAGAACTTAATGAATTAAAGGAGCAATTGAAAGATTTGTTGAATAAGGGCTTCATCTGATCGAGTATCTCTCCATGGGATGCTCCATTTTTGTTTGATCGAAAGAATGATGGTTCACCCCGAATGTGAATTGACTACCGACAATTAAACAAAAGTACCATTAAGAACAAATATCCTCTTCCAAGGATAGATAGGTTGCTTGATCAACTTCAAGGAGCAAGTTACTTCTGTATGATTGACCTCAGGTTGGGTTATCACCAATTGAGGGTGAAAGAAGATGATATCAGAAAGATGGCTTTTTGAAATAAGTATGTTGATTATGAGTTTTTGATAATGTAGCTAGGTTTGACTAATGCTCCGACCGCATATATAGAATTAAAATAGGTTGTTTAGACAATACCTTGATATGTTTGTGATTATGTTCATTGATGATAAATTGATGTATTCCAGGAGTGAAGACGAGCATACCGATCATTTGAGGGTTGTGTTGCATGTCTTCAAGGACTAACAACTCTTTGCAAAGTTTAGTAAATGTGAGTTCAGGTTAAGGTCTATGGCTTTTCTTGGTCATATTATTTCTGGTAAGGGTATTGAAGGACCCTAAGAAGACGGATGCGGTAAAGAGTTAGTGTAGACTTCTATCCCCTTCAGATATTATAAAATTCTTGGGATTGGCTGGTTACTATATAGATTTGTGGAAGAGTTTTCTTTTATTTTCTATCCATTCACAGTACTGACAAAAAAAAGGTTAAGGTCTGAAGCGTCTAAAAGAGTTTCCAAGAATTGAAAGATAAACTTACTTCCGCTTTGGTGTTAACTCCATCGGAAGGAACTTATTGATTTGTGGTGTATTGTGATGGTTCAATAATTGGGTTGGGATTTGTCCTTGTACAAAATGAGAAAGTCATTGCCTATTCTTTACGGTAACTTAAGATTCATGAAAAGAATTATCCTACCCATTACCTTGAACTAGAGGCAGTTGTGTTTTCTCTAAAGAATTGGAGGCATTACTTTTACAGTGTGCACGTAGATGTTTTTACCGACCACAAGAATTTTCAATATGTGTTTAACAAAAAGATTGGAATCTTCACCAACGGAGGTGACTTTAATTATTAAAGGATTATGACATGAGTGTTCTCTATTACACTGAAAAGGTGAAAGTGGTGGTGGATGCTCTTTGTTGGTTTTTTGATGGGTAGTATTGCGCATATTGACGATGATAAGAAAGAGTTGGTTCGAGATGTTCATAGATTGGACCGATTGTGTGTTTGATTCTTTGACTCTACAAAATGTGTTGTTATGTTTCACAATGGTTCCGAATAGTCTTTTGTGGCATATGTAAAAGCGCAGCAAGGTATTTATCCAACTTTTATCCAAATGAAGTAAGCAGTGCTTAAAAAGTTTGTCGAGGCATTCTCCTAAGGGGAGATTATGTGCTTCAATATCAAGGTCGTTTGTGTGTTCCTAATGTATATTAATAGAGAGAGAAAATCTTGACAGAAGCCCATAGTTCTCGGTATTCAATTAACTGGGGAGCCACCTAGATGTACCGCGACTTTCGGGAAGTCTATTAGTGGAATTGGATGAACAAGTATAATTCGAAATTTGTGGCTTAGTTTCCTAATTATCATCAAGTGAAAGGTAAGCATCAAAATCTTTGAGGTTTATCCCAAGAAATTAGAATTCCGACTTAAAAGTCGGAAGATTTTAATATGGAATTCAGTGTTGGTTTACCTCACTCCCGACAGAAGCATGACTCGATTTAGGTTATTGTATATCGAATTCTGAAATCTGCCCAATTAATTCCCGTCAAGGTTTCTTATTCGATGGAGAACTACGCTAAGTTGTATTTGAGTATCTCCGATCGGGGTATCCAATTCACTTCTCCGTTTTGGAAATCTTCCCAGAAGGGCCATGGTAGTGTGTGTAACGACCCGAGAGTACCCCCTAGCCGTTACATGCGTATTCGACCTCTCAGAGGTCTCATATAAGCCTTAGCATTCATTCATCACATTCGGTAATAAAAACCGTAAGGAATTTAAACACTTTTTAAAACAAGTTCATAATACTCATAAAATCTTTCAAATGTAACGAAGTAGAATTTCTAAGTCTCATGTACCATCTTAGACACGAATAGAACATCTTAGGGGCATGCCCCTTTACAACAAAATATAAGTCTTATACAATGTCTAAGTGGAAATACTAGAAAGGTAACAACTATGTCTAAGTGGAAATACTAGAAAGATAACAACTATGTCCTCGAATATATGAGGACATACCAAGCTTCTTGAGAAGAGTCAATATCCCAAGCTTCCTCAAAAGATCTCTTCACTTCCCACCACCTACACTTGTAACAATAGAGAAATATGGAATTACTACAATAAGTACTAAATATGATGACCATGCAAGAAAACATGCACAACGGACATTTACAAGAAATGTATGCTTTTAAGACCTTCTTTAACAAACCTTTACGACTGCAAGCATAAACCCACATTTCAAGTCACCATTCCCAAATAAGACCATATTCACATCATTTACAACTCAATTAACCCAAGTGTACAATACTTAAACAAGATAGCAAAGTAAGTCCTTCATTACCATTTAAGCTTCTATCTCAAGTCACCTCTTCATATACACCGAAGTGTTCCTAAGAGTTACCATAGACAAGGGTTTTATCATTACATTAAAACCTACTAAGTCAACATTCTTTATAAAACAATTTAGGAGACACACAATCATATAGGGGACAATCACATAATAGCCCTAAGGCTTAGGGAACTCACTTTAGTATCTTCTAAGTCTACTCGTGCCATGTGTAGATAGCATCCCATACTACTATCTACACGTTGTAGAACCGATCCAATACTAGAGTGCACATCCCATAAGATGGAAAAAGGCCTTAACCGACATAGACCACACTAGCAAGGTATGGAATCCGGAGTCTATCCTACTCCGTGGAGGTTGTTCTACTTGCCAGGGTAGAACTAAAAGCAACCCATGTTGGCACATGGTTTAAGAGATGTCCAAGGATGTTCATTGTGCCTAATTTCATGCTCAAGTAGGCCACCATCCTAACCACATCCACTCGGTGCTTAGCCTTGGTTTCCATAGAGTATTCAATCACATATGTACTAGAGAGGGTTCCTTTTCTAGTTCAACCAACTCATAGTACCTCTTCCCAAGAAAGGCCCCATTTCTTAGTCA
>JAJOOF010023031.1:0-21902 GCA_029582545.1 Solanum lignicaule | reverse complement strand
ATAAGTCTAAGTAAATTTAATTCCAGATTAACTGATGGAAACTCATGTTTGAATAATTGTGTTAGAGTGATAACATTAGTTGAATATCCAATTTTAATGTTGCAAAAGTATAATGTGAAATTGAAAGGCAACTATGGTCGTCTATGAGAGGAGTAGTGCACCACATCTAATATTATCAATCAGCTTTATGGTGCTCACATTCTAATAAATGACTATTATTACTAGCAGATTCAGAATTGGGATGATATAGGTTTTTACGTCGATTTTAAATAATAATAATAATAATAATAATCAATGGAATTTCACATGAAGTAGTCGGTCCGAGAATCAGGATCGAATGTATGTATTCCTTATCACTACTTCGCAGAGGTAGAGAGAGTTGTTTTTGAAAGACTCTTGGCTTGAGTGCAACAAATTAAATGAAGAGAATATAGCAAATAACAAGAAACATTGCAAAAATAGCTAAAACTACAATAAAATCATGTGGTAATTGAAATACCATATACAACATTCTATTTAAAAAATAATAATAAACAATGATAAAAATATAAAATAAAAATTACAATAATACAACTAGTGATACATTCACAAACATCAGTCACCCTAACCAAGACAACACTACACTACTTACTACCCTAATACATGTCCTTCACACCCTTCTATTTAGAGTCATGTCCTCGATCGGTAACTTGAAGTTGCGTCATATCATGTCCTTTCCCAAATTCTTCTAATTAGACCAAAAATATCTAATTAAACACTTTTATATATTATGAGTTCGAGGTACTTAATTATTGAATCAACACTTAATTCAGAATGTTTATATGAAATATCCCAAAAAACTTAGGATATTGTTTTTTTGGAACCCCAGGATAACCCGCAGGCCGCAACCGCTACAACCTCTGCCACAGCCTCTGTCCTTCAGGTGAGCACTTTGTGCACACTGGGTAAACCCCCAGTGTGTAATAGCCTGCAAACCACACAGGGGATGTAAACCGCACTAGACAAGCCCTATGCGACAACCTCGACTCAGAAGGCATTGAGGGGGGATCGATCTCAGATTATCCATGTGGATAACCACCCTCCAAACCAACTGAGCCATCCCGAAGAATAACTTAGGATATTGTTTACCTATTAAGCCTTTAACAAAATTGTAAAATTAGGCAACAACTAATGGAATTAATTATGCACCGTTCATACTCATCTTAATTGATTTAATTATTAATGAAGTGTTGTTTTATTGTTGTCTTGATCCTTTTTATGTCACGTCCTACAACTAATCACTTTTCGAAAGCATTTGATGTTATTATATTGACTCATTTTCTTTTTAGCAATACTTTATTATTTCAAAAAGGGAGAGGAGAAATTTAAAAAATAGAAAGAAGAAGAGGAAGAGTAACTTGTAATTTATACTTGATAAACATTCATATCTTCTGAATATTTTGTAAATATTTCTTTCAAAATAAGTATGAAATGTAAGGTTTTTAAAAATGAACATTTCGAGCCAGATGTGTAAGATATCGAGGGGCTGGGGCTTCTTTATTGTAAGGTGTCTAGAATCCCAAATAAGTACTAGTACACAGTTACTCAGTTTTACAGTTATCTAGACGGTACCACAGATGAAATCTTTATTCATCATGAAGACCGGAGTTAAAAGCTCGGGTGTGGGTTGAATCAAATTCATTAAATTTTGCTCAAATAATATATTTATGTTAAATTTTTTACTAAATATATATAAATACTAAATTTAAAACTTAATTATTAATTCTTGAAGTAGCCATTTTAAATAGGGCTATTTTATGCCAATTAGTGGGCCAAGTTGATATGTCGTGCCATTTTCTCTAATTTTGTATGTTAAAAGCCAAGCCTGAAATATCAATGGGCTATTAACATCTCCATTTGAGTTGGGCCCAAATTTTCTGTCTATCCCAATATATATCATTGTGCAAAACTTGGTTAACTAACATATTCATACCAACTTGACTAAACTAGTGATATTTTTAAAAAATTATTTAACATAGCTATATTTAGGATTTTATAGAAAAAATTTCTTCTCTTCCTCTCTCGCTCTCGCTCGCCACTTTCCTCTCTCCTCTCATATTTCCTTTTTGCCCTTTCTTTCTCTCTTTATAATTCATTGTGTGAATCTTTCTTCTTTTCCTTCTCTATTTCTAATATTAATACAATACCCTTTGATTCATTTTTTTATTGAATTAATGTCGATATATAGAATATTTTCATTTTAGGTGATTTGTTGTTCAATGTTTGAATCTTCTCTTCTTCTTAGATTGATACAACCAATTATATATATACGTATCATAAAAATGTATATGTGTATCAAGAAATTGATACACATGTTATCTAATGTATTTTCTCCAATTGATACATATTGACACAATCAATTGTATCTAAGTATAAAAGAAATTGTATCTATATATCAGAATGACTAATACAACTATTATAAGACATGATTTGTGTATAAAAAAAATGGAAGGATACAAATATTATTAGAAAAAAATGTATATGCATATTTATTTTAGGAGTGATACAATATTCAAACATTGCATCAATTTTTTTTAAAATTTGTGTATTACAAAACAATGATATAGACTATATGTTTTAATTTTAGGTGTGATACAATGTATATCTATGTTTCAGTTTCCAAGCTAATATGTGTATCCCTATGTTTATGTGAGGTTTAGAGAGAAATGAGAGATGCGAGCAAAATTTGAGAGAGAAGATTGTGTATATGTGTATCAATGATTCGTGTATCTCAATTTTGATTGAGATACAAGTTGTATCTACGATATAACCTGCTCGCTTCTCTCCTCTATATCTCCTAATCTCGCTAACTTCTCTTCTCCCTAAAATTATTTCTATAAATTGTGATTAGATAAATTGTTATGATCCAAACTATAATATTTATGAAAATTATTCTTGATTTTACTTACTTTGGATAAGCTTTAGTGAGAAAGAAAGACAAATAATGCCCTTTGTTTGACTTATTATAAGCCCAAAAGAATAAGCCAATGTAGGAAAATGTTAAATGGCCATGAACCACACACTTGGATATTCTCATTCACATAACTTTGTCAAAAAGTGATGTCTTTATTATTAATTAAATTTATTATTCATATCTATAACTGCGTGGTTGATGCACCATCTTGCATTTCCCTCCACGTGGCACAAAATGACAGGATGAAATCTTTGTCTTTGGCTTTGGAGAATAGTCTCTATGTGTTTATGTACCACAAATTCCTTTCTTCCAAAATCCAAATTATCTCATCCCACACCTTTATGTTTTTTTCCCCTTATATACCACACATTTATTTATTATTTGTATATAAAAAAGTATTCAATTTGTATCCCTTTTTTGTTTATTTTTTCATTGTATTTAAGACGATATTATTAAGTTGATTGAATCTGTTTGAATAAACAAACTTATGACTTTAGTGAATAATTTTATTTAATGCTATCCTGTTTTTGTATTGATGAAAAATATCATTTAGCATTAGCTTCTCCTTATTATAAGTTATTTAGTATTAACTTTTCCTTTGTATTGATGAAAAAAGTTGATAAAATTTATTTCAGAAGTAGATATTACTCAATTCAATGAAAAATCTCAAAAAATATCCCAAAGGAGAAGAAAGGTTCAAAGACAAATCACACAAAAAATCAAAGATAAGGTCATAGTAATAGACAAACTTAAAGCTTCATCATTTTGAATAGTAATTTCTTATTTTAATGACAACATAAAAAAACTAAATTTCACTAATTCTTCTGCTACAGGTAAAATTCAATGCGACGAGCTCGATTAAGAGAAAATATAATAATTTAAGCTTGAAAACTCTAAATCAAAAAAATTTCTACCAATCAATTTGATCACCTTTACTAGTACATTTTAAATGATAACAAAATAATAATATTACTAAAAAAAAAGAACAAATACTTGAGAAGAAATTATGCAGTAGATAAGATTGTTCCTCTCCTTGGTTAGAAATCTGAAATTTCAATTTGAGCTTCCCCTCGAATGGGAATCTACGCGAGTTAAATTGAGAATAATCAAGCTCCAATGCTAGTATCGGACATCGGATGAAAAAAGAAATTACTTTTTGTAAAATTTATTTAAATCCTCTCCACAAGCTTATTTATTCTTCCTCTTCTTCATCTTCATGGGCTGATAAGAGAAAGGTAGTTTTCTACAGAGTGAAAACTCTCTCTTCTCTTCCCCCATTTTCTTCACACTTTGTATAGAAGAGAAATCTCATTCACCCACAAACCATCTTTACCCAAATTCTTCATAACAACCCTAAAGTTTCTTTCTTTTTTTAAAACAAATTTACCCATAAAATTTTCTTGAATTATCCCTAACAATGGACCTTGCTACAAAGCTCCAAGTAATCGACCTTCGTTCCACTTTTCTCACTGGAAGAGCTAATCTTCTATGCCCTGGTGGTGTGAAAGCCACTGCAGTTACAGTTTTCAATAACCCCAGAAGAAGAAAAGTTCTTAGAATTTCATCGAAATTGCAAGCTGTAGCTGTTGAAACTGCTGAAACAGAGGTAAAAGAAGATATAGAGTCGTTGTTTTCGAGTAATTCTAGTAATGAATTTGATTATTCCAGAAGGGGTAACAAGCAATCAGGTAATGGGGCTTCGAGTATTTCATCTGGGGTTAGGTTAGAGAATGTTAGCAAGAGTTATAAAGGTGTTACGGTGCTGAAAGATGTGAGTTGGGAGGTGAAAAAGGGTGAAAAGGTTGGTTTAGTAGGTGTAAATGGTGCAGGGAAAACGACCCAATTGAGGATTATATCTGGTTTGGAAGAACCAGATTCTGGAAATGTGATTAAGGCCAAACCAAATATGAAGATTGCATTTTTAAGCCAAGAATTTGAGGTTGAGTCGACAAGAACTGTGAAGGAAGAGTTTATGAGTGCATTTAAGGAGGAAATGGAAGTTGCTGAGAGACTTGAGAAGGTTCAGAAGGCAATTGAGAAATCTGTTGATGATTTGGAGTTGATGGGGAGGCTGTTGGATGAGTTTGATTTGCTGCAGAGGAGGGCACAAGCTGTGGATTTGGATGTGGTGGATGTTAAGATTAACAAGATGATGCCCGAGTTAGGATTTGCTCCAGAGGATGCAGATAGGCTTGTGGCATCATTTAGTGGTGGCTGGCAAATGAGGATGTCTCTGGGCAAGATCTTGCTGCAGGTATGAGATATTAGATTTTTTTCCTTATTTTTTCGTTTAATGCATGGTTAATGCTGTTCGGCAAGTAATTCACGTGGAAATGGTACCTCAATTATGTTTTGTTCATGCGTCTCTTGGAATGTAATGCTTTAACATACCTACTTTGATACTATATTGTGATTAATGAGTCAAAGATCATGTTTTAGTGTCTATAAGCAAATAATAGGGTGTGCGAAATGACCAGTTGTAGATCTTGAGTAATTTGCTTTCTAAGAAGGGGGATATGTTGATTTTTGGTAGCTACTGCAGAACCTAATTTATTTGATGAATCAAGGACATGTATATCTGATTACATGGTGTTTATTGCTCTTCAAAGCATATTAATCCACTTATCCCATGATACATCTTTGGTTGATTGGTCTTAGACTTGGCTTATATTTTGTGTAATTATTTTTGCTTGGGGAATAACATGTTTGATTTTTGCAGGACCCAGATTTGTTACTACTGGATGAACCGACCAATCATCTTGACCTTGATACGATTGAGTGGCTTGAGGGTTATCTTAATAAGCAAGAAGTTCCGATGGTCATTATATCTCATGACCGAGCTTTCCTTGACCAGTTGTGTACAAAAATTGTGGAGACTGATATGGGTGTATCTAGGACATATGATGGAAATTACTCGGATTATATTATTTCAAGGGCTGAATGGATTGAAACACAGAATGCTGCATGGGAAAAGCAACAGAAGGAAATTGAGCAAACGAGAGATTTGATAAGTAGGTTAAGTGCTGGAGCAAACTCAGGTCGTGCATCTACAGCTGAAAAGGTAAATAAAGACGTCTCCATTATTGATCTGTAACTGCAGTAAGTTGATTTTTGCACATGAGTGCGTCGTTTTTTGTGGGAAAAAACCATTGCTCTTGCACTGAGTGACAGAGATGTATTAACTTGAGCAAATCAGCTACCGGATAGCTGATGAATACAGAGTGTAATTTTTATCATCCAACTGTCTAAGCCTATAGGTGCTTAAAGGACATCTCTTTCTTGGTGCCAAGGAATATGTTAGCAGGTGGCAGCATGTCAAATCCCATCACTCTGCCTCTTTTATTGTGTTAGTTGTTCTGAAGTGATTAGGATCCTCACATGGGACTATTATTCTGCAAATTAAGCTAGTGAGATTTAAGAAAAGGAGGGCACACCTGATCAATTTGGCCAACTTTTGTCATATCCATATTTGTTAACTATGTTGTACCTTGTCTTTCAGACTTTGGGATACTGATTTCATTCTCCTTTCCTTTTGGTGATAACAGAAGCTGGAGAAACTTCAGGACCAGGAACAAATTGATAAGCCTTTCATAAGGAAACAAATGAAGATTAGGTTCCCCGAACGTGAAAGAAGTGGGAGAACAGTTGTGAATGTTAAAAATCTGGAATTTGCTTTTGAGGATAAGGTCAAACACAAAACATTGATGCTGAGCTCTCAATTTGCTTCTTGTTTTGTGGATATGTGAATGATAACTAGTACCATTGCTTCTTACATTTATGGGGTTGGCTTTTATCTTACATGCTTGTTTTTCTGGCAGGTTCTTTTCAAGAATGCAAACTTGACAATTGAGAGAGGAGAGAAAATTGCCATTATTGGTCCTAATGGGTGTGGAAAGAGCACCTTTCTTAAACTGATTATGGATTTACTGAAGCCAACACGAGGTGAAGTTGTGCTTGGGGAGCACAACGTCTTACCAAATTACTTTGAGCAGAATCAGGTGTGTCAAGTCTTTCTAGTTTTCTTTTGATCTTTGGCAGCTGTTTTTATCCTCTTTTTTACATGTGATAACGTGACCAAGATTGTATAATCTCTGTTTTTCTTTTGATTAAGGCTGAGGCACTCGATTTGGAAAAAACTGTCCTTGAAACTGTAGCAGAAGCTGCTGAGGATTGGAGACTAGATGATATAAAAGGACTTCTTGGACGTTGTAATTTTAAAGCTGACATGCTTGACAGGAAGGTTTCCTTTTTGAGTGGCGGTGAGAAGGTAAGAATATAAACAGATCTTCTCTGCATATTCTTGAAAAAGATAGAGGTTCTCCTTTGTCTGTTTTTGTGCAATCCGTTGACTGTAATAATTGCTTTTTCTACTATTCCTTTCTCAAATTTAAAGCCATGTGATCATTATCCTTTCACGGATTACCATTTTCATCTGTAAATTTGTTCTATAAATTGTTCTAGCTGCAAACATGAATTGGCAGCAATACAGGCAATATCTGCTGTCGCTAATTTAGCTTTATGGAAATGTCAAGTATTACATTTCTTACCTATGAGCTATCTCACACAAGTCACTATTGCATGTGATTACCTTATGATTGTACTTTCAAGCTTATTTTGGTTTTGTGAGCTTTAATTTGAAATGTACAATCGTGGTTTAACTGTCTATACTTCCAAGATTACTTTAATTTTTGACCGACAGCCTTGGTGTCGGGGAAGAAAAGCCATTTATTTCATTTTTTGAGACTTCCGAATAAGAATCTTAACTGTAATATTTATCTAGGCATCTGATAAGAGTGTCTGTTGGTTGTGACCTTTCACCATCTAACAGTTTCCATTTTAACTTTCATTGTCAGCAAAACTTATGTGTACTAAATTGATATATGAATGGTTTCTCTCAATTGTGACACCATTATTTCTTACTAATATTTTCACCCAATTATCGTCTGTTTAAGGCTTACCCTTGGATTATTCTCTTGTTCCCTATTTGAACTTATGCGTCAACCTTTTTTGCTTAGGCACGTCTGTCCTTCTGTAAGTTCATGGTGACCCCTTCAACTTTGCTAGTACTGGATGAGCCAACCAATCATTTGGACATACCAACAAAAGAGATGCTTGAGGTACTTCTTTCTTCTCATCAGTTCTTACCAGTATTTCATGTTACCTTATACATATATTCTCGCAGGAAACTTATTTACCCCCAAGTTTCTTTCCAATTTTTCTGTAGGAGGCAATTACGGAGTATCAAGGCACCGTGATAACTGTTTCTCATGATCGGTACTTCATAAAACAAATTGTTAACAGGGTATTGGAAGTAAAAGATGGCACTTTACATGATTATGAAGGAGATTATGATGTAAGTTCTTAAACCTGACATCTTATGACCATCATTAGCCTTTATCCCCAGTGTTGTGATCGCTATTGAAAACTTTCTAAACATTGATTAATGTTTGGTGAAAGTCATGTGTATCTGACATAAATTGTTTGTTTTCATAATATTGTGTCTCGTTAAGTTGCATATATTGTATACACATCAAATTTTGAAGTTTCAAACGGAAAGCTTGTCTCTGATTTTAACATTTACTTTTCTGGAAATGTCTTCTTGGGGGTCTGATTGTGAAAAAATGATTGAGTTGGTTATTAGCCAGTAACATTATACACTTATGACTGAACTGTGTTTTTGGATTCTTTTTATTAGAATAAATGATATATTTACGTGTTGTACAGTATTATTTGGAGAAAAACCTTGAGGCCAGGGAAAGAGAGCTTGAACGAGAGGCAGAGATCGAGGACAAGTCTCCAAAAGCTAAAGCCAAATCCAAGATGTCAAAGGTAACAATTTTGGATTTCCTCTCCTAAATCACTCAAAACTAGATCCCGAAATATACATTTTGAGAGCTTTAATGTTTTGCCCGATTGATGAATTGTAAATTATCAATAGCATATTCAGAGACTGATGAATGTGTATATCGTTACTGTGACTGACAGGCGGAAAAGGAAGCTCGGAAGAAACAGAAAATGCAGGCATTCCAAGCAGCAAAACAGAAGTCGAAGAAATCAAAGAACTCCAAGAGATGGAACTGAAATGGTTTTTTTAGATGCTCCCATTTAGCTCCTTTGCTCTCTGTACAAAGCTCTAGTGAGCTACATTATCCGTCTTCTTATTGTATATAATAACAAATAGATAAATATAGATTATTCTTGTCAAACAAGCAGTCTAATTCATAGTCTCATGATCTATATCCTTTTTTTATGGAATATCAGACCCCAAGTTATTATGTTTTTTTTTTTTTTGGTAACTAACATTCTATTAATTACCTGAAGCAAAACATTACAATTCAAGCAGCTATCACAGCATGCTTTGTTCTCAAAGTTAACTCATCAAACTACAACTCTAACACTAGATACTATTGCTTAGAATTTAAATTCATTAACAACATTTTTAATACTAGCAGGAGCTCTAGCAACAGTCACATAGGCTATCTACACTTTCCTCCTTTTTCACGAAAATTCTGCTATTTCTCTCAATCCACACCCCATAGACACCTTCAGCCAAAATAATCTTGAATATTTGGGTTGCTTTAGACTTCCCCTTCCCATGTTGAATGCTCCATTGTAGAAACTGTCCCCATGTCTTTGGTACTATACTATGTTCGATGATGAATCCATGTAAACAATCTTTCCCATAGCTTTCTAGCAAATTGACATTGTATGAGCAAATGCTCTATAGTCTCTTCTGCATTCTTGGATAAGACACTAGTCTTATCTATTTCCACACCCCATTTAGTTACCCTGTCAGCTGTTGCTAACTTGTTGTTAAGCATGAGCTACATAGTGAAATAAGCTTTTGGCCTTGCTGCATTCTTGAACATGAGACATTTTCAGTCAGGCCTTTGCTGCTCCCCAATCATGTACATATAAATTTGCCTGATCATGCTCCCTTTCTTGCCCCTCATCAGTTGGATTTGATCAATTATATGTTTGGCACTCATGACTTTTCTTATCAGCTAGCTGGCTTGTTTGGTCTCTGGCCAAGTGCTCTGCCCCTTTATGTGTATCCATTTGATCCAAAGTTTGTCCTCTTTATTTGCTAGGTCCCAACATAATTTGGCAACTGCTGCTTTGTTCCAGACTTGCATATTAATCAGCCCCATGCCTCCAACAGACTTAGGACAACACACTCTCTCCCAAGCAACTAGTGCCTTTTTAGTAACATATCCAACCCCTGACCATAAATAGCCCTTCAATCAGTTTGATTATCTTTGCAGGAATCATGAAAAGTTGTGCCCAGTAAGATTGAACTCCAAACAACACAGTATGTATTCTACCTGCATATGACAATTTCCTAGCTGTCCACTAGTTGATCCGGGCCATGATTTTGTCAATGAGAGGGTACCATTGGATTACTGTCAATTAAGAGGCACCCCAAGGTACTTGAATGGTAGCTTTTCCATTTTGTAGCCAAGTTATTGTATGATTTGTTGCCTCACCTCTAACTGGACTCCCCCACAATAAATGGAGCTTTTGTTGAGATTTGCTTGCATCCTGAGGCTTGTGATAACTGTGAAAAGCATCTTTGGAGGGCCTTGATGGAATTAAGATCTCCTCTAGAAAATATTAGCAAGTCATCTGCAAAACATAAGTGAGTAATGTCCAGTTTAGAGCATTTTAGGTGAAAATTGAAAGTTGTCTCTTCCTTGAGTAATCTACTGAGATCGATATTCCATAGCTATAGCAAAAAGGAAAGGAGACATTGGGTCTCCTTGTCTGAGGCCTTTAGCTGCTGCAAAATTCTGAGTAGCCTGCCCATTCACTACTATAGAATAGTTCACTATTCATTACCCACTGTGTAAACATATATAGCAGGAATCCCAGACCATACATCACTTGCTCTAAATAATTCCATTCCACTGAGTCATAGGCTTTTTGGAGGTCAATCTTCAGCATGCTTCTTGGAGAAATATTCTTCATAGAATAGGCTCTAACCAATTCTTTTCCTGGGCCTAAAGTTGATATGACAAAAGGGAAAGAGCAAACATATGCTCTTTACTTATCCGAAATAGCGAGAGCTCATGAAAATTACAATACATAGCGAGAGCTTGAAACTCTTTCTTGTTTCTCAAACTCTTGATCTTTCCCCACTCCTAATTGCATCTTCTCCAATTAATTGGTGAGAGTAACAGAAAAAACTCAAAGGATAGTTGGTATGAGTGTGATATTCCAATCGACTAGTGATATATATTATCTGCTTTAGATTTAAGTTGACACGATTTTTTTAAAAAGTTGCATGGTATGAAACATGGGGGAAAATATTTACCCAACAAGTTGAGTAGTCAATGCCATCTCTTTGTATGAATCATGTTCAATGCTAGTTGTAAGATGGATGGCATGTGAGCTCTAATGGCTAGTATTCTTATCATTCAAATATTTCCCCTAGTTTGTGTGCTAATGTTTATTTCCTAACATTCTTTCACATTCTATCAAGCAAGAGCAAAAATCAAGGTGGTGTAAGTTTTCGATGGATTTTGTGATTTATTGAGTTTTTTAAAAATAAATTGATGATTGTGGTTTGTTTGGGGGGGGGGGGGTATCTGAAACTATTTGAAAAGAAGAAGAAGTTTAAATATAAGGCAATTTTTTTTTAAAAATAATCATATGTACTGATTTAATTTAAACACAAAACAAAGAAAACAAGAAATTGTTTTTAAAAAAAATAAAAAAATAAATTGAAGATAAATAAAATAAAAATAAAATATTTATACACGCGACAACACATGTATAACACTTCTGATACTTGAACTGGGTCTTGGCATGAGCATGAAAACATAGAATAAATTAGTTTGGAGGGTGGGCGTGGAGGTAATAGGATCCTACTTAAATTTAGATATGTTGTTGGGATTTTAATATAGTTCTGGAGAGTACTTGTGTCTTACGCCTCCTAAATAATTTGTTTTTTTTATGTAACTAATGTTTCTTCAAATTATATTTATATTTGATAAATAAGATATAGTAAATTAAGTAAGTATATTAAAATATGTCCTTTTTTAACTTGAAATTTCAAATTTCACTAATTTTATTGTATGCATTGTTGTAAAACTAAAGCAAAATAAGATAAGAAATATAGAAGATGAAAGCAATAGAAATAGGGAGACAAGAGATGATAGCTTTTCTTATTATTCCAAGTCTCAAGTGTCTACAATATGAATCATTATGCCTCTATTTATAGTGTAACATAGAGACATACAAAAGGTTAGTCATAAACATGACATTAACATGAATATAATAGGGAGGTTATGAAAGTGAAAGCTTACTAGAATAATGGTTATAAAGGTGGAGGTTATGGTTATCTTCATAATGGAGGAAAGTAATGGAGTAACTTCTTGATGTAGTGGACATCCACAATATATTATTTTATAACACTCCCCCTTGGATGTCCATAGATAATATGCCTCATTAAAACCTTACTAGAAAAAAATCCCGTGGGAAAAAATCCTAGTGAAGGAAAAAGAGTACACATATCTTTTAATACGCTTTGAATGTTGCCTCGTTAAGAATCTTACCAGGAAAACCCAATTGGGATAAAACCATGGTTAAGGAAAAGAGTACAACGCGTATTTTTCTCCCTTTGATAAAAACTCTACTTGATATCTCGGAGACGATGCATTCCAATCTTATATCACAACTTCTCAACTATTGATGTTGGCAATCCTTAGTGAATAAGTCTACAAGATTATCACTTGAATGAGTCTTTGAACGTCTATCTCACATTTTGTCGAAAATCATGGTTGAAAAATACTTTTGGTGAAATATGCTTTGTCCGACCTCCTTTGATTGTATCCTCCCTTCAATTGAGCTATATATTATTTTCATATATGGTGGTTGAAATATCCTTTTCGAAAGAAAATCACATATTTTCTGAATACGATAGATCATGATTCCAACCAAACACACTCCCGACTTAATTCATAGATCAATATTATTGCTGCATGATTTGAAGAAGTGATTACTAATGTGATTCTTTGAATTTCCAAGATATTGTTGTGTTTTCATATGTAAATAATAGTCCATTTGCGATCGAGCTTTATGCTAATCAAATAAATATTCTGCATCTACATAATCAAATCATTTCTGACTTGGGGATTGATCATTTCAATTTTATTGAAGCTCGTCTTTTCTTCTGAAAGAAAATCACACATCTTCTATATGTTGAGTCACTTGCTTTGTTATTTTTATACACGCGACAACACATGTATATCATGAACTGGGTCTTGGTAGGAGCATGAAAACATAGAATAAATTAGTTTGGAGGGGTGAGCGTGGAGGTAATAGGATCCTACTTAAATTTAGATATGTTGTTGGGATTTTAATATAGTTCTGGAGAGTACTTGTGTCTTACGTCTCCTTAATAATTTGTTTTTTTATGTAACTAATGTTTCTTCAAATTATATTTATATTTGATAAATAAGATATAGTAAATTAAGTAAGTATATTAAAATATGTCCTTTTTTAACTTGAAATTTCAAATTTCACTAATTTTATTGTATGCATATCATTTTTAAGTATTTGATAAATTTATTTTTGCAGTTATATTTTTATTCATGCTACTTTCCATATATAATAAGGCAGGAAATTTATTTTTTTAATTTTTTTGTATGTAACTAATGATTCTTCAAACTATATTTAGATTTGATAATGAAGTAAGTATATTAAAATATTTCCCTTTTTATCTCAAAATTTCAAATTTCAAATTTCACCAATTTTATTGAGATGCATTTCATTTTTAAGTATTTCATAAATTTCTTTTTATATTTATATTTTATTCATGCTACTTTTCATATATAATAAGGTAAGATTTTTTTTTATATGTTATTAATGTTTCTTCAAATTATATTTATATTTGATAATTAAGTAAGTATATTAAAATATTTCCTCTTTTAACTCGAATTTTTAAATTCCACTAATTTTATTGAGTGCATATCATTTTTAAGTATTTGATAAATTTATTTTTATAGTTATATATATTTTTATTCAGGATACTTTCCATATATAATATGGTAAGAAAATTAATTTATTTCTATTGGGGGAAGAATGTATGTGTATAAATATCATGGTAATTCATCTTTTATAAGTACCATTTCTTGAAATTAGTTCATCAACAAAGCTTATTTTATTCTAGTAATGGAGGGTAAGAAGACTACCGGTCGTCAAAAAATTCCCATGAAAAAAATAGAAAACAAAGCCGCTCGATATGCCACATTTTCAAAACGTCGATTGAGTTTATACAAATTGGCTGGTGAACTCGTTCAACAACACGATGTTGACATAGGAATAGTTCTTTCTTCTCCAACGAATAAACCTTATTCATTTTTCCATCCAACTGTTGAAGCAGTTGCTCAACGTTTTTTGAATCCAAACATAGAATTAAGTGACACTACAAAATTTGTTGCAACATGTGTTCGAAACAACGTGAATGAAATCGAAGATAAACTAGCAGAGTTTAAAATTAGAGAAGATGTTGCAAGCAAGGAAACAATTATACTTGACCAAGCCAAAGAGATGAGAGAAATTGGATGGTGGGAGGATATTGAAAAACTCAAAATTGATGAGTTAACTCAGTTTGAAGCTTGGCTAAACGTTGCTGATTTTAACATGAAATATCGTCTGAAACAATTGGAAAATGAAGTTGCATCTAATACTTCATAGATTTATTTCTACATTAATTTTTGAAATTTTATTATCCGTTCTGCTTTTGTTTTTTATTTTTAATATATAATTTTATATTGATATGCTAGTTATTACATGTACTCTACAATGATATTTATTATGAAATATTACTTCCATTAATATTAATATATTTTTTCTCATATATGTTTGATATCTTATTTTCTTATGTTGTTTTATAAGTACTTTCTTAATTTATTGAGTTTTTGCATTTTTTTGTGATATAAAAATAAGAAATGTTATAGGTTTAATTCTTACCGTCACTCACAAATACTTTTTTTTTTACATGTATACTTAAAATATATAAATGTAAAATTTAAATTAAACATTAGACTTTTCAAGAATAAATGGTCAAAAATGTAAGAGAAAAAAATATATTGTTATTAATGGAAGTAATATTACTTCATAATAAGTATTATTGTGGAGTACATGTAGTTGCATCTTCAATATAAAATTTAAAATTTAAAAAAAAGGATGAACCGATAATAAAATTTCAAAAATTAATGTAGAGATAAATTCTATTTATGAAGCATTAGATGCAAATTCATTTTTTCAATTGTTCCCGAAGATATTTCATGTTACAATTAGCAATATTTAATCAAGCTTCAAATTTAATTAACTTATCAGTTTTGAGTTTTTCGGTATCCTCCTACCAACCAATTTTTCTCATCTCTTTCACTTGGTCAAGTATAACTATTTGCTTGCTTGCAACATCTTCTCTAATTTTAAACTCTACATATTTATATTTGATTTCATTCACCTTGTTTCAAATATGTGTCGCAACAAGTTGTGTAGTGTCACTTAATTCTATATTTGAATTCAAAAAACGTTGAGCAACCGCTTCAACAGTTGGATGGAAAAATGGATAAGGCTTATTCGTTGGAGAAGAAACTATTTCTATGTCAACATCGTGTTGTTTAACGAATTCACCAACCAATTTATATAAACTTAATCGGCGTTTTGAAAAGGAGGCATATCGAGTGGATTCGTTTTTTTATCTTTGTCATGGAATTTTTTTGACGTCCGACAATATTCTTACCCTTCATTAGTAGAATAAAATAAACTTTGTTGATAAACTAATTTCATGAAATGATACTTATAAGAGATAAAATACCATGATATGTATACACATATATTCTTCCCCCAATATAAATTAATTAAATCTCTTACCTTATTCTTCCTTTCTTGATAGTGCATCTGCTACTCTGTTCTCAACTTCTTTCTTATATTGAACCTCATAATCAAGGCCTAGTAACTTAGTGAGCGCTTTCTGCTGTAATTCTGAAGTAACCTTTTGTTCTATCAAATATTTCAAGCTGTGATTGTTCGAACCACAACATGCTTGAACTGAAGGTAGTGCCTCCGCTTACCCACAACATTTAGCAAGGCCATGTATTCATTTTCAAAGATAGATTTTCCCCTATGCTTAGGTGCTAGTACTTTACTGAAATAAGTTATCAGTGTTCTTTCTTGCATAAGGACAACCCAAATGCCACTATGACTAATACTGGTGTTGAGGACATAGCAGATTTGAGAGCTGTAAATGCCAAATCAGCCTCATCATTCCATTTGAAAACATCCCTTTTAGTAGATTAGTGATAGACTTGAAAAATGTAACATAACCAACTACATACTTCTTTTAATACCCTGTCAACCCCAAGAACCCTCTAAGACCCTTCAAGAACTTAGGAGTAGGTCAGTCCACCATTGCTTGTATTTTAGAAGGATCGGTAGTCACTCTTTCTCCAACAATAACATGACCTAGGTACTCAACCTCAGGTTGTCCAAAAGAACATTTAGATTTTTTATCATACAAAGAGGCCTCTCCTCGGGTGTGGGGGTAGAGGCCCCTCGCTTCAGGGGTGGGGGTGGATTTGGGGGGTGGGGGTAAAAGGCCTTTGCCTCGGGGGTGCGGTGGGGCGGGGCGGGGGCAAGACGCCCTCACTTCGGGGGTGGGATGAGGCCTTATCTTCATTCAGCACCAGGAAGTCATCATCATCGGCATCACTCGGTAAAGCCTTATCTTCATTCAGCACTGAAAGTCATTATCATCTTCATTGCCTAATGATGCCTTATTTTCATTCAATAACGGAAATTCATCATCATCGTCATCACCTAGTGAGGCTTTATTTTCATTAAGCACCATAAAGTCATTATCATCGTAATTTCCTAGTGAGGCCTTATTTTCATTCAGCACCAGAAATTCATCATCATTGCCATTTTCCAGTGAGGCCTTATCTACATTCAGCACCAGGAAGCCATCATTATCGTCATTGCCTAGTGAGACCTTATATTCATTCAACACTGGGAAGTCATCATCATCGTCATCGACTAGTGAGACCTTATCTTCATTCATCACCTGAAGTCATCATCATCGTCAGTACCCAGTGAGGCGCCATTTTCATGGGCTAATACATACAAAAAATTGAAAAGTTTCGTTAATTCCTAAAAGTGGATTTGTAAATACAAAAATAGGCGTTTAAAATGGTGTGAATGTACGTAGTGGTTCCCCAACTCATTACAGAGGTCTTAAAAAAGTTTTTTTAGAAAGAAATTTTGGGTGCTCCAAGGGTTCCAGATTCATGGCAACACACGAAAAATTGAGAGATTTTTGGTAATTTCTAAAAAAGGGTCTGTAAATGCGAAAATAGATGTTAAAAAATGGAGTGAGTATACATGGTGGTTCCCCAACTTATTATAGATGTCTTCATAAAGTTTTTTGAAAAAAAATTAGGGTGCTCAGGGGCACCAAATCTATTGGATAATACACACAAAGATTCGAGGAATTTGGTAATTCCTAAAAAAGGGTTTGTAAATGCATAAATAGGCGTTAAAAATGGTGTGAGTATACGTGGTGGTTCCCCAACTCATTACTTATGTCCTTATTAAGATTTTTATGAAAAAAAAACTTTGGGTGCTCTGGGGCGCTAGATCCATGGGCTAACACAGGAAAAATAGAGATATTTGGGTAATTCCTAAATAAGGGTATGTGAATGCTGAAATAGGCGTTAAAAATGGTGTGAATATACATGGTCGTTCCCCAACTCATTACGGAGGTCCTCATAAAGTTTTTTTGAGAAAAAAATGTTGGGTTGGGGCGCCAAATCCATGGGCTAATGCACACGAAAAATAGAGTAATTTGGGTAATACCTAAGAAAAGGTCTGTAAATGCGGAAATAGGCGTTAAAAATGGTGTGAGTATATGTGGTGGTTTATTTACAGAGGTCCTCATAGAGTTTTTTGAGATTTTTTTTGGGTGCTCCGGGGAGCTAGATCCGAGGGATAATACACACGAAAAATCAAGGAATTCGGGTAATTCCTAAAAAAGAGTATGTAAATGCAGAAATATGCGTTAAAAATTGTGTGAGTGTACGTGGTGGTTCCCCAACTCATTACGGAAGTCCTAATAAAGTTTTTTGAGAAAAAAGTTTTAGGTGCTCCGGGGCGCCTGATCTATAGGCTAATACATACGAAAAATCGAGGTATTTGGATAGTTCCTAAAAAAGGTTTTGTAAATGCGGAAATAAGCGTTAAAAAATGGTGTGAGTATACGTGGTGGTTCCCCAACTCATTATGGAGGTCCTCATAAAGTTTTTTGAGAAGAAAAATTTTGGTGCTCCGGGGCGCCAGATTCATGAGCTAATACACACACAAAAATTGAAGAATTTGGATATTTCCTTAAAATGGTCTGTAAATGCGGAAACATGCGTTAGAAATAGTGTAAGTATATGTGGTGATTCCCCAACTCATTACGGAGGTTCTCATAAAGTTTTTTAAGAAAAAACTTTTGAGTGCTCTGGGGCGCCAAATCCATGAGTTAATATACACGAAAAGTCGAGGATTTTGGCTAGTTTCTAAAAGAGTGTCTGTAAATGCAGAAATAGGCGTTAAAAATATGGTGTGAGTATACGTGTGGTTCCCCAACTCATTATGGAGGACCTCATAAAGTTTTTGTAGAAAAAAAATTTGGGTGCTCCGGAGCACCAAATTCATGGGCTAAATAAATTGACTTCGTCTCTTTTTCATTAAATAAATTAAAAAAATACTTCATTCATCCTTATTAATTCACCGAGATGTGTACATATATAAATTATAATATAAGTAATTTAGTATATGTATTCATTAATTTAGTATACGTGTATAAGTAATTTAGTATATGCATGGATTAATTTAGTATACGTATATAAGTAATTTAGTATATGTATTGAGTAAGAGTTTCACCTATAATACTATTCCAATCATGCTATTAGCTAATTAAATTTTTTACCGATGTTAAAGCATGCAATTTTTTATGATGTTATGAAGTTCAAAAAAGAATTATATATATGCAATTTGTATCTATTCTTACGATTTTGACTAATGTCTACTTTAATTTAATGAATTTCAATAAACACATTTAATTCACATCCTTTAGTGCAAGTGGAAAATCTGATTTGATAATAATAAATACTTTATAAGAATTTCAGTACGCACAATAATATATTTTCCTTTTCAAGATAGTTTTTTGATAAATTTATATAATGCAATTGAGATTTATAATGCACAAATAAACTCTTGAATTATTTTATTGATTTCCTTAATTTATTTTGATATAATAGATTTATTCTACATACAAGACATTTAGAATTAAATTAAAATTAAAATTAAAAAAAGAAAAGAATAAATAAATAAATAAAATCAATAGAGTAAAAAGAGTAAAGCAATCAAAAGAAGAAGAAGAAGTTTAAATGTAAGGCAGGCAATTTTTTTTTAAATTTTTTTTACATGTATTAATTTAGTTAAAATATAAAGCAAAGAAAAAAAAATGTTTATTTAAAATTAAAAAGAAAAGAAAAAATATAAATAAATTGAAAATAAATAAAATAAAAAATTATATACTCGACACATGTATATCACTATTGATACTTGAATTGGGTCTTGGCTCCACGTCAGCATAAAATAGCATGAAAACTAATAAATTAGTCTAGAGGGGGGGGGGGTGAGATAATAGGATCCTACTTAAGTTTAAATATATTGTTGGAATTTTGAATATAATTCGGGATGGTACTTGTGTTTTATCCCTCCTAAATATATATATTTTTTAATATGTAACTAATGTTTCTTAATATTATTTTATATTTAATAATTAAAATATGGTAAAATTAAGTAAGTACATTAAAATATTTCCCTTTTTAACTTTAAATTTCAAATTTAACTAATTTTATTGAGTGCATATCCTTTTTAAGTATTTGATAAAATTACTTTTATGATTATATTTTTTATTCATGCTACTTTCCATATACAATATGGTAAGAAATTTAATTTATTTTAAATTTTTCTTTTTGTATTAACTAATGTTTCTTCAAATTATATTTATATTTGATAATTAAAATATGATAAAATTAAGTAAGTATATTAAAATATTTTTCTTTTTAACTAGAAGTTTCAAATTTCACTAATCCTATTGAGTGTATATCATCTTTAAGTATATGATAATTTAATTTTTTATAGTTAGATTCTTATTTATGCTACTTTCCATATATAATATGGTAAGAAATCTAATTTATTTATATTGGGGGGAGAACTTATGTGTATAAATATCATGGTAATATATCATTTATAAGTACCATTTCTTGAAATTAGTTCACCAATGAAGTTTATGTTATTCTAGTAATGGAGGGTAATAAGACTGTCGGACATCAAAAAATTCCCATGGAAAAAATAGAAAATGAAGCTGCTCGATATGCCTCATTTTTAGAACATCGATTGAGTTTATATAAGTTGGCTGGTGATCTCGTTCAACAACATGATGTTGATATAGGAATAGTTCTTTCTTCTCCGACGAATAAGCCTTGCTCATTTTTTCATCCAACTGTTGAAGTAGTTTCTCAGCGTTTGATGAATCCAAATGTAGAATTAGGTGACACAACAAAACTTGCTGCAACATGTGTTCGAAACAATGTGAATGAAATAGAATATAAACTAGCAGAGTTGAAAATTAGAGAAGATGTTGCAAGCAAGCAAAGCGTTATACTTGACCAAGCCAAAGAGATGAGAGAAATTGGTTGGTGGGAGGATGTAGAAAAACTCAAAACTGATGAGGTGACTCAGTTTGAAGCTTGGCTAGATGTTGCTGATTTTAACATGAAAAATCGTCTGAAACAATTGGAAAATGAAGTTGCATCTAATGCTTCATAAGTAGATTCATCTCTACATTAGTTTTTGAAATTTTATTGTTTGTTCTGCTTTTATTTTTTTAATTAATTTTATATTGATGATGCTAGCTATTATATGTACTCTACAATGATATTTGTTATAAAATATTATTTCTATTTATATTAATATATTTTTTCTCTTACATGTTTGGTCTCATTTTTTTTATGTTTTGTTTTATAAGTATTTCAGGTAAAGTATATTACTCAATTTATTATGTTTTTGCCTTTTTTGTGATATAAAATTTGAAAAAAAGTTATATGTTTAATTCTTACCGTCACTCATTGATAATTTTTTTTACATATATTTAATACTTAAAATATATAAATAAAAAAATTACACTAAACATTAGACTTTTGAAGAATACATGGCCAATCATTTAAGAGAAAAAATATATATTATTTTAATGAGAATAATATTATTTCATAATAAATATCATTGTAGAGTACATGTAACAACATCATCAATATAAAATTAAAAAGTTTGTAAAATAAGTTGAACCAATAATAGAATTTAAAAAATTAATGTAGAGATAAATCTATTTATGAAGCATTAGATGCAATTTTATTTTTCAAATGTTCCCGAAGATATTTCATGTTAAAATCGGTAATATTTAATCAAGCTTCAAGTTTAATTAACTCATTAGTCTTGAGTTTATAAATATCCTCCCACCCACCAATTTCTTTCATATGTTTCACTTGATCAAGTATAATTGTTTGATTGCTTGCAACATCTTCTCTAATTTTAAACTCTGCAGATTAATATTTGATTTCATTCACCTTGTTTCGAACATGTGTCGCAACAAATTGTGTAGTGTCTTTTAATTCTATATTTGGATTCAAAAAACGGTGAGCAATTGCTTCAGTAGTTGGATGAAAAAATGAATAAGATTTATTCGTTGGAGAAGAAAGAACTATTCCTTTGTCAACATCGTTTGTTGAATGAGTTCACCAACCACATTATATAAACTCAATCGGTGTTTCAAAAAGGAGGCATATCGAGCGGCTTTGTTTTATATTTTTTTCATGAAATTTTTTTT
>JAJOOF010023030.1:0-18695 GCA_029582545.1 Solanum lignicaule | reverse complement strand
TTATTATATGTTGATATGAATTCAAGATTGATATTTAATCACCTCTACTACTGTTTATTATATGTTGATATGAATTCAAGATTGATATTTAATCACCTCTACTACTGTTTATTATATGTTGATATGAATTCAAGATTGATATTTAATCACCTTTACCACAAGCCTTCAACATAATCACTATCATCAATCACCTCTACCACTATTTATCATACATAGATATGAACTCAAGATTGAAATTTAATCACCCCCACCAGCAGCCTTCAGCATAATCGTTACCATCAACCTCTACGACTATTTATCATATGCAGATATAAATTTAAGACTGAAATTTAATCACCTCCACCCATAGACCTTCAAACTATTTATCATATATAGATACAAACTAAAGATTTGAGTGTTTTTTTTTTTGACGATCTGAAGTTAATATACAAATAATAATCAAATTTATAATAAAATCTAAGTTCAAGAGAATTTTTTTTACATTGCTATCTTTTGAATCTCCTCTAATGGTTTTAACTTAATTACTTTGTATTAAATACTTAAGCGATTTCTATTATTTATGAATTACGAATTGCTTCAATACATTAGGTATGCTATTATTGCTATTATTGAACTGCTTTGATAGAACGCTGTTTATAATGATGATGTGTGGTAATTTTATTTTATTTTTTAAATTAGAGGTTGAGTTTGATAGGTTAGAAGAATTGTTAAACTTTGATTAACACTTCATTTTGTTTTTTTTTTCAAGCTCCGAGTTACTCTCACACTAGATTATCAAGAGTGTGTAATCAAACCATCTACTATTTAAATTAAATCATCTTTATCATAAACAGAGATTACATGTATCTTTCATAATTGTGATAGAGATATCAGATACACTGTGAAATTATCATAACAGAGATTACATGTATCTTTCATAATTGTGGTAGAGATAACAGATACACTGTGAAATTATCATAACAGAGATTACATGTATCTTTCATAATTGTGATAAAGATAGTAGATACAATGTGAAATTATCATAACATAGATTACATGTATCTTTCATAATTGTGACAGAGATAGTGAATATAATGTGAAACTATCATAACATAGATATACATGTATCTTTCATAATTGTGGTAGATATACTGTAATCTCTATTATCCATAATTTAGTTAATTTCACGATGTATCTTCTATCTCTTATCAATGCAATACATGTTTATATCCACTTGATATATGAAGAAGGAAGACGGAAGACATCACATTGTATCATAATGAACTAGTAGACTTATATCAGAGGATTACTTTTACACCGCTCCAGAAATCAACACTAGCCATCATCACCTCCACAAACTATCACCACCCTTCTACAAGTGTCCTCTGCTAAGAGTGTACCATCTCAAACTGACCACCAAAATCATAGCTAGTAGCTGCAATCGACAATCACCTTCACCACTGATCTTCAACGTAATTGCTATCATCAACCTCTACTTCTGTTTATTATATGTAGATTCGAATTCAAGATTGAAATTTAATCACCTCTACCACCAGTCTTCAACATAATCACTATCATTAATCACCTCTGTCACTATTTATCATGTATAAATACGAATTCAAGATTGAAATTTAGTCACCTCTACCAACAACCTTCAGCATAATCGTTATCATCAACCTCTACAACTATTTATCATATATAAATATAAATTTAAGACTGAAATTAATCACCTCCACCCATAGACCTTCAACATGATCCTATCATCAATCACCTCTACCCACTATTTATCATATGTAGATACAAACTTAAGATTTGAGATTTATTAATTTTTTTTTGATGATCTCAAGTTAATATACAAACAATAATCACATTTATACTAATAAATTATTTATTGAATTTCTTTTTCTCTCTCTATATAAAGCAAATTAGGGTTCCAAAATTCCCAATTCTCCTTATTCGGGTGTGTTCTCTCTCAATTTTTTCTGATATCATAATTAGACAATAGAAGTTCTTCAATCTTTCAGATCATTCTTAATTTCCTCGAAGTTCCTAAAGATCCAATCTTTAGAGTTTTCTTGGAATTCTAGCGGCCGAAAACATGCCTCCGAAAGCTGTAAAGAAGACGACGACAGGATCTGCATCGAAACGGGCCGGGCGGACAGCCCGAGGGACACCTAAATCACAAGGAAATCAGCCGGTGGCGGCGGCGGATGAACCGGTAAAAGTTGAGGTTTCTGCGGTGGTGGAGGAGAAGAAGAAGGTGGAGGTCAAACAAGAATCAAAACCGGTGGCTGACCGAAAAGCCGAGCCTGAGAAACCAGTGAAATCTGTGGAGAATCGGGTTGTTGCTGAGAAGAGTAAGTTCTACTATTTTCTTGTAAATTGGTGTTATATGAACTTTGTTGATAATTTTCTGACCAGCTTGTTTGTATCATACTTGTTGACAATTATTCCTGGATATTATATTAATTTGAAATCTTGTTGGTTAATTAAATTTTAAAAGTTCACTACTGAAGAATATTGAATTATTGGGTGTCTTTTTTGATATAGTAATTTGAATTCTTGTTGTTTAATCACTATAAATAATATTTAGACTCTTTTCTGTTATAGTAGTTCGAATTCTCGTTTATAGAAAATATAGTATCAAACATTATTGTAGTATAGGTACAAAAAGCAGTTGGTTTTATGGGTGAGGTTTTGTCGGTGCGGACACTGGAATTAATAGAACTATAAAAGACGATTATCCAAGGTAGGATGAACATGGGAGGACAAAAGAGTTGTATATGAATTACACGATATGACCTGCTGAGAATTAATCGATACATGTTTGTCCCAATTAACAATTTCTGCTTTGGTGATTCTTGGTTAGTGCATGTAGCTGTATGAAGAAAGCAATGAAATAGCAAATCAACAAATCATGATGATTAGCCATTTATAGTGATATTTATTCCCATAACATGTTTTTTTTAATCCTATTTTTCATTCAATTTTATATAATAAATTGTTGCCGGGAAAATAGAATTACCTACTTAAGCTCTAGGCGCCTACGGCGGTAAAACCATATGTGTCCTCCACCTTTATGAGTGAAAGGTTTGGAATCAATTTGTAATTATAGAAAACTATAGAGGAAGTGTAGCTTCAGGATTCATTCATAATTTGGAGATGGATCAAATTGTTGTTCATTCTTCAATGAAGGAGAAACTACAAAGGAGGGTTACAGTGACAAGGGTGATTAAGCTCTGGTGACCTTGGAATAAGAATCTTTATTTTGACGTATTTCCCTTTCCATGGTTGCAACCCTCTTTTGGAGCATGCTTTCTTGATCAAGATATCAATTTTATTTCTCTAGATAGTTTCAAGTTGTTGACAACTTACAAGGTTTACCATAAATCTGGTTACATGGGTCAAGGGGTTAGACCCTTCTATTTTCAGTTTATTTATGGGCCTGGATGGCTATTTTTTGATGGCAGAGGACGATGTGAAAGAGTCAGTTGATGAATATGAAAAAGGCGAGCGATTAGATTTGGAGGATAATGATCCTGAATTTGAGCCTGAAGAGTATGGTGGTGTTGATTATGATGAGAGAGGAATTGAACATGAGGATGTTCAGGAAGAGGATTATGAAATAGAGGAGGATCCCCAAGAGGGAGATGATGGTGAAGAGGAGGAGGGTGATATGGTTGAAGAGCATGAGGACATTGAGGGTGAGGAAGAAAATGAGCATGCATCAGGGGAGGAGCATGAGCATGAGCATGCTGAGATGGTCGATGCAGCTGAGGATGCAGAACATCACGAAGTTGCTAAAGAAAGACTTAAGAGGAAGGAATTCGAAATTTTTATTGGTGGCTTGGACAAGGATGCTGTTGAGGATGACCTCAGGAAAATTTTCAGTCAAGTTGGTGAGGTAACTGAAGTGAGACTCTTGATGAATCCTCAGACAAAGAAGAATAAAGGATTTGCATTCCTGCGTTTTGCAACAGTGGAACAAGCTAAACGAGCTTGTATTGAGCTGAAAAATCCAGTGGTACTCTCTTGATTCTGTAGTTATCAGAGCGCCTGATGTTCATTACTTGATAAAGCTTGTTTCCTAACATACCAACTTCCAGGTGAATGGCAAGAAATGTGGTGTTTCCCCCAGTCAAGACAGTGATACCCTATTCTTGGGCAACATATGCAAATCTTGGACAAAAGAAGCTGTAAGTAGACACAAGCAAATTCGTATGGTCATGAAACATCGACTTCTTAAGCTCGAAGAGCTGCTTAACTGCTGTCTGATATATGTTTACTTTCACTCCAGTTAAAAGAGAAGTTGAAGCATTATGGCATTGATAATGTTGAGGATTTGACATTAGTTGAAGACACTAATAATGAAGGAATGAATCGGGGATTTGCTTTTTTGGAGTTCCCGTCACGCTCAGAGGCCATGGATGCTTTCAAACGTCTACAGAAGAGAGATATTGTGTTTGGAGTTGATAGGCCTGCAAAGGTTTCTTTTGCAGATTCATTCATTGACCCTGGAGATGAAATTATGGCACAGGTAAGCTCTTCGGACCCATTTATCTGTTTTTGAAAAGGACTGCGGCTCTGGCCAAGTTTGGCTACTATGTCTTCCAAATGGAGTTGGTTACACTTAGCTTATTGGAGGAGCTTAGTCATTTTGCGGTGGACTATTTGGTATATACTAATTTTGAACTTGTTACTGAAGTAGTATATCCTTTGATGGTTTGCTTCCTACCCTCTTATTTTAGTACCTTATGCTTCAACAGGAAAGAAAGATGGGTGAGGCTACTGATTGTATTTACTACTAGTTCAGTTAGACTGGATAACTGTGTTCCAGTCTAAGGTTCTTTATATTTTTTTTTGCCTTTCTTGGTCGGGTGGGGGGAGGGGGTTGATAGAGGGTAAGCTAAGTGATTTTTTCCCCATGAAGGTGCTCTTCGGATGACTTTGTAGGTTCAATGTAGATCTTGCAGTGCAGCAAGTCATTATTTGACAATTGATGTGTATTGATTTCAGGTTAAAACAATTTTTATTGATGGTCTTTCTGCATCTTGGGATGAGGATCGTGTGCGAGATTTACTTAAACAATATGGCAAGATTGAAAAAATTGAGCTTGCTCGTAATATGCCTTCTGCCAAGAGAAAGGATTTTGGATTTGTCTCCTTCGACACTCATGATGCTGCAGTTATTTGTGTCAAAAGCATTAATAATGAAGAGTTGGGGGAAGGAGATAAGAAGGTCTGTCTTTTTTGTCTTGAATCTTATCTGAACATGTCCTTCTTGTGTGTGCCTGCTTATAGTTGTATATTCCAGGTCAAAGTTAGGGCCAGATTATCACGACCACTTCAGAGGGGAAGAGGGAGATATGGTGCGCGAGATCTGCGACCTCGACGTGGGCTGATGCGTGGCCCCCCTGCTCCTTGGAGTCGTCCAGTCTCTCGCAGACTCCCTGTTCGTGGATCTAGAGTTAGTTCACGGTTCCCTCCCCTTGCCGATCGTAGTTTTAAACGACCTGGCACAATGAGGGATAGGCGACCAGTTATGGCCCCTAGGGGCAGACCTATGTCTCCACTATCCAGCAGGTCCTATGACAGGAGACCACCTGGTATGGGATCAGTTCTGAACTTTTGTTTTGCCCTGCTGCTTCCACTCTACTTTCTTTCTAGATGACTAAAATTGAATTGCAGTTCCCTCATATTCAAAGAGTAACTTGAAGAGGGAGTATGCACGACATGAGGAAATTCCTCCTCCTAGAAGCAGAGCCACAGTGGATTATCCTTCTAGGTTTCCTTCCGACAGACGTGTTTCCTACAGGAATGACTATTCCTCTCGTAGCTCGGGATACTCTGATTTTCCTAGAGGTACTGCTCGCACAACGACAAGGAGAACGTATGTTGATGATGATTATGAACAGCGGTATGAAAGGCCTCCTCCTGCGTATCGTGAGGGGAGAGGTAGGGAATATGACTCCACGTCGGGCTCCAAACGTTCATACAGTGCAATGGTATGTAGTCTTAGCCAGCGTGTCAGATGTTACTAAATGCAGTGGGATATTTTGATGTTCGTAACATTCTTGATCTACATAAGATGTAAGATCTAATTTAGTGTGTCCACATGTCAGGATGATGTTCCTCCCCGCTATGCTGATGCAGGACCCCGCCCTTCTCGTTCTCGTTTGGATTATGAACTTGGTGGTGCTAGTGGCACACAATATGGGGATTACAGTGACAGGTATGCTGTTTTTCTATTGAGATGATAAGTTATATCCCTTGCAATTCTAGTGTTATACTGACTTTCTATTCCTGAATAGCAGTAGGCTAGGGAGATCAAATGCTGGATATAGTGGCAGCCGGAGTTCCCTTTCTGGTCAAGATTCTCATGGAATGTATAGCAGTCGTCAAGGAGGCTATGGTGGAGGTGAGTTCTTAGTGTTCTTTGAAAAATCTGGGGATCATGTGAACTGTAGGTGTTATAGTGTTCGACTTGGATAACTGTCTTAACTTCTTTTTGGGGGTTTACAGGCTCCTATGATGGCAGTGGTGTCAGTGGAATGTATTCATCTGGCTATGGTGGCGATTACATGTCTCGTAGCAATGATGTATACTTTATTTTGACGATTATTTGTCTGGAGCTTCTGTTTTGATTGCGGACCACTGTATTTATGTTACTCTGTTGAAATTTTCAGGTTGCTGGTAGCTCTTACTCATCAGCCTATTCCAGCCGTAACATGGGTGGTAGTGGTTATATGGGCAGTGGTGATTCTGGATCTTATTACTAAGGTACGTCACATGTTAAAAGCTTGTGTTATTTGATGTTTATTTTGTTCTCGTGTACAGAGTATCTTACTGAATTAGCAATTCTTTTTCCCTGTTAAGTTGTGGGGAAGATGGAGTTACAAATTTTATACTTATGCTTCTTCTAATAAGAGTTGCAGTGGAAGATGAGGAACTTTTGGTCACCACAAATTTGTTTATGGTACAGATTTGAGTTGGACAAAAAGATTGCAACTGGATGTGTATAGCTGGAAGCTCCCTGTGCAATTGGATCCCACCAGAAGAAGCTGGAGTTGATCTGTTATTTGGCCTCATTATTTAAATAGGGTGAGAGTGTCTTAGTTTTAGGTTGTATTGCTCCAGAGCATGTTGGATTCTACTGTGGGGAAAAGAGACATCTGGTCCTTTCCTGCTGTAAGGAAAATTGAGCTTTTTAGAGTACAGTCGACACTCTGGTGTTTAAAACAATGCAATATTTTGTTATGGTTATCTCCATGTAAGAATTTACTGGAATAATAGAGGAGGTATCCTGCATGATTATTTCAAGCGCAAATGGTACATGAAAGTGCAAGTTACCTGTTATCTGGTTAAGATCCCTTTAGATATATTGCGTGAGGGTCATTAGGATAGTTTCTGACAGCATTATATCCAGTTGTTGGATATTTTTCTCACAAGAATGCATAGTGTCGAAAAGAGATTCGTTTATGTGATCAAAGTATCTGGTATTATATTTTAGTTAATGGATTGGCACGCATTCTGAAATATCATTAACATTGCTTTTGAAGGTCTGAGATTACGATTGTAGTGAAGGGAAAATAAGTATTCACTTAGATATATGCTTGGAGATAATGTAATCCTGAAGCAAAAGGAAGAAAGTCATTTATTTGTTTGTCAGTTGCTCAATTTACAAAACCAACACTTACTCTTGAACGGAAAGAAAGAAATTGATTTCTGATGTGTGTTGTGTGTTTGTGAACCCCATAACTGTGAATTCTCTGTGCTTGTTGTCTTGGTGCTGTAGTCCTTGGATTTTGAGCTGCAATTAAGTTCTCATTGTTGGACATAAAACATTGTCGTTCAGGTGCTTCAAATCCTCCCAGCTCTGGAACTATTTCTCGTCGCATGTTTTTTGAGTCATTGCCTGTATGATGCCTAATAGCGCTCCCAAAAGAGATTTACTCTTTCAGTTGCTGTACATTTTGTTTGCACAAATCACATTACATTATTCCTGACATGCTGAAGTTGGTTTTTATTGAGATACTTCTTTCTTATAAGCGTGAGGACAAGACAATGTGAAGATTTGCACTGTGCTGCACTTGTTTGTTCTGTTCCTTCATTACATGATGCTCTCTGATAAATGGTAGTAGCTCTGTTGTTAATAGAGTGATCAACCCTTGGAAAAGAAATGTATACTAAAGATGAAAGTGGTAGTTTTCTAGGTTTTACTGTAAGAGGGAATGTGACGGTTCATGAAACTGCTGGTGTTTTTGTTCCTTGTAGAATGATGAGGTGCCCAGAGTCTTAAAACTAAGTAGCTACTAATGGCACCAGATGTTTGAGCAGCTTTTCCTTTGTTTGTGCAATTGCATTTTGTTAACTGATTTTGATGTTACAGTTGCAGGCTTACTCCGGTTTGGGGTGCACTTGTCTTCTCTTCTTCCCCCTTTTTGAAAATCTATCTAGTAGCTTTGGAACAATGTTCTTGTACAGTGGTTTCGAGTGCAGGCTTACATTTGGATTCATACATACAGATTAAGAACAGGATTTTGTATCAGTAACGTCATGGTAATTGTGATAGCTATAGCTGATTTTGCGTTGCGACTTTTGTATCAACTTGTTTGGGATGTACTTGTTTGCCCCCAATATTTGGTAGTAATTAGGAACCTACCTAGAAGAATGACTCAGTAGTACTGACAAAAGATGCAGTTGTGCTGTATTATTTATCTTTGCTTTTCAATCTCGACTTGACTTGGAAGTCTTGCCGTATTTAGTGGGAAGTAGAGAAATGACAATTACTCAATGACTTTCACGATCAACCTTAATTATATACTAGTTATAAGTCACGTACGTTCAATCAAACGAAAAAAATCTGATGGTTTGGATTTCAGAACACGTGCAAGGAAATTTTGACCTAAGAGAGTATACCAAGTCCAACCGGCAAAAGTTGATAGCTCGTTTGACTCGAACTTAAAAATATCTTGTGTTAAAGTTTTTTTTTCTTTTTTTTTGGAAAAGTATTTTGAAGTATAATCGTTTGTGTTTGCCTAATCAATTTGTAAAGTATGTTTGTCGATCGCTTGACCGATGCTCCAATAGTGCTTTTGGGATAAAGTTATTTTTTTCTCGAAAACATTTTCTGTTACTACTCAAAAATGCATATTTTTCTTTTGAAAGTTACTTTAAGCACATAACTCTCTAAAATAAGCGTTTTTGGCTTCTCAGAAGTTTGACTAAGCAAACTACAATTAAGGCCAAAAAAAAAAAAACAAAATCCATTTTCAATTGCTATCTAGTGGTGTTTGGTACTACTACTATATATATATATATATAAACTTAAGAGTGCTTGAGCATTCAACACACTAAAATTTTTAAACTTGGAACTTGTTATAACTTAATTTAACTTAAGTTAGAATGGAGAGTAGGCTATTTGATGCATCACGAACAGGAAGCGTTGATGTTCTGATGGAGCTATTAAGATCTGATCCTATTATCGTTCGCCACGTTGGCTTAGTTGATGGTGATTCCCCCTTGCACCTTGCTTGTTTAGGTGGCCACTTCAATTTTGTGAAAGAGCTTCTCAAGTTGAGGAAAGAACTAGCAGGGGAGCTAAATCAGAATGGTTTTAGTTGCTTGCATATTGCTGCTGCCAATGGGGACTTACACATTGTCAAGGAGATTTTAAAAGTGGACATTGGTTTGTGCCTTGTGAAGGGCAGGGAGAGAAGAATTCCTCTTCACTGTGCTGTTATCAAAGGCAGAGTTGATGTCATGAAAGAGTTGCTCTCTGCTTGTGTTGAATCTGTTGAAGTTGATACATCTCGGGGGGAAACCGCGCTCCACCTTGCTGTCAAGAACGGGCAGTTTGAAGCGTTGGAAGTGTTGATCAAGCACATCAAGATGTTCAACAAGATGGAGGTCTTTAACAAACAGGATGAGCTAGGAAATAGTGTCTTTCACCTTGCAGCAGCAAGGAAACAGCACGAGGTACGTAGATATTATATTAGCCAGTTGCTAGCATATTGGTTCAATTTTCTTGTCTACACGACTCGTTTATACTACTATACAATAGCAGAGTCGGGATTTTCACTAAGAAACCATAGATATTTCAGGTGGTGGATCTCTTGCTGAATGGGAGCTTACCAGCAAATTGGGCAGTTGGAGTGAATTCTTTGAACAAAATGGGATTCACAGCTCTTGATGTTTTGTTTCTTTTTCAAAGTGAAGCTGGCGATAGGGAAATTGAAGACATTCTTCGACGAGCAGGAGCCCTCAAGGCCACAGACATGGTAGAAATACCAATCAGATCATGCAATCAAATCTGTGCATCAAACAGACAACATGGGGAGGTAATGTCTTACATATATGTCTCGAAAACACTCCCTCATCACTTGGGGGACTAATTCTTTTTCATTCACTAAGTACGTGAAAATTCTGTCTGTTAGAGAAAACACACTTTTATTTACTTAATTACTACATCTCAAACAGGTAATGCCTAGACGAAAAACGAAGAGTGGGTGGTTAGTAGACTTCCTAAAGTACGACAAAGATAGAGATAGCACAGAATCTATTAGAGAAGTACTAGTTGTGATCATGATGCTCATGGCTATGATCACATTTCAAGCTGCTCTTAATCCTCCAGGCAACTTACAACAGCAGCAACAGCCCAATTACCAAATTGAAGCTGATCATCTGATTCACTATTCATCACACATATTCTTGTTTTTCAACTCACTCGGGTTCTTCATCAGCCTCCACGTGTTCCACATCGTTACGAGGGGATTTCCCATGAGACTTGAGCTGATATTCTCTGTTTTTGCAATTGGGATAACTTACATCAGTTGCCTAATGATTAAGTTGCCAACATACTTTTGCTATTATCTTTGTGTAGGCATACCATTCTCACTTGTCTTTGCTCTCAACATCTCACGTTCTGCAGATTATTTGCATCCACACAAAATTACATCGGCTGATCCTTCACAAGTTAACCAACCTTGAAGGATTATATATCTGAATTTGTTCTTAGCTCTGTATTTCGGAGAGTTTTAGGATTTGACTATGTATCCGAGATATATATATATGTGTGTAATGCAGAGGTGAATTTAGAATTTATTTATGTTTAACGTACCCTTAACACTTTAGGTTCTCCTCAGTGTTGTTTTCAAAGCAAACCAAAGTATGTTAAACATATAAAAACATTTCGCCTAATATTATATGATCTAAAGAGATTAGTATAAGTTTAGATAGATAAATGCGCATACATTATTACGATTTGTGAATTTCAATTTATAAGTTAGTTTAGCAACTGTTAAATTTGATTTCTTAATGATATACGTGCTACCTGTTTGTTTTCTTAACCAAATTTGATAAAATGACCAAGATCTAATATCTTCAAATCCAACGATAAATAGTAGAAAATTACGATTTTTTGATGGAAATAAGTCATTATTTAAATTCATTTATCAAAATAATATATTTCTTTGAAACTTCTCAGAACTAGAATAAATACATTCTATAGTAACATATTAGTTGTTATTTTATTTTAGGAAAAAACTTAAATATGTCATTAAACTTTGAGAAAAGACTCATATATGCCATTTTCGTTTGAGAAAAAGGGTCATTCATGCCATTATTTGTTAACTGAAATGACATAAATGAGCCAAATTTTTAACGAATGACATAAATGCGCCTTTTCTTCAAGTTCGATTACATATTTGAGTCTTTTCCTTTTAAAAATTGATTTAATTAATGATGTGGCCGCATCATAATTGACCACATGTAAAAAATAATTTTGTAAAATCGGAACTATTTTCAATTAACAAATCATAGCATGGATAAGCCTTTTCTAAAACGAAAATGACAAAAATGAGCTAAACTTTTAAAGGATGACATAAATAACTTTTTGTCAAAGTTTGATGACGTATTTGAGTTTTTTCCCTTTTAGTTATAAAGTTCAACAATCAAAAACTATCAATAAACAAATTTAACAGACTATAAAATAAGTGATTTGTTATCGTAAATAACGTTTTATTTGATATTAAAAATAGGGGCATCTTTTACCATACCAACTAAGTAAAATAATGGAGACATTTTAGATTAAACTATTAATTGAGGAGATTTTTATTCAATTTTATATATAGTAATAAGTATAGCCGGAAAACTTTAGTTTAAAGGCATTAACATGTTATTACGTAACTATAAAGAAAATTAGGAAGCAGAAAGAAAAGTGTTTGTCGCCTCCGCCCACAAGAAACGCTCAAAAGCCCATAAATTTGATCTTTTTAGGCCACACCACACACGCCTCTGCCAGCTGACGCCTTGTTGGGCGGTGGGCGCCGAACGCAGCAAGCACTACTCGGTCAACATTATTACGCCCTCCGCGCACGTTAGTCACCCCCACACACCCCTAACACCTTTAGCGGTGGCCTCTTCTCTCTCTAGATCTCCCCCCTTTTAACCTAACATTCTTTCATTATGCCTCCGCTTTCCTCCGCCGCCACCCACCACCACAAGCACAACCCCTTTTCCTTCCTCTCTTTTTCCTTTATAAATCTGAACCGGTTAACTAATTCTGGGTGTTTACTGATTTTGAGAGATTTGATATTCTGTAATACCACCCACAACAATGGCGACTTTATCTCCATCAACTCAAGATTTCTCTACCACCCCATCACAGATTCGGTCTTCATCCAACGTTACAGTTGCGGTGGCTTCTCGGCGTCTTCCGCCGCCGTGTTGGTCACACGAAGAGACAATAGCGCTCATTGATGCTTATAGGGATAAGTGGTATTCTCTAAGGAAGGGGAATCTGCGGGCTAATCATTGGCAGGAAGTTGCTGATGATGTTGGTTCTAGATGCCCTGTTGATCCCCCGAAGACCGCGGTGCAGTGCCGGCATAAGATGGAGAAGCTTCGGAAACGTTATCGTGCTGAAATCCAGCGTGCTGCTCCGTATGGTGGGGCTCGATCTCATCGTTATTGCTCTGCTTGGGTACATTTTAAGCGTATGGATATGATGGAGAGAGGTCCTAATGCTGTTTCTCCACCGCCCAGTGAGGATGAAGCGGATGAGGATGTAGAAGATTACCATCAAAATGGCGTTAAACTTGTTGGGGATTTGTATGGTAACAATGTGAATATAGGTAATCGGAGTAGTTTCCAAGGGGTTGTGAGTAATGGAGGAGGTGGGATTCGGATCCGGATACCTGGGATGCCCGGGTTAGCTCCTCAAATGGCGAAACCGTATAGAAGATTTGAGGAGGCTCGAGTTGAAACCCCTAGTAATTTTGGGTCTAGTCAGATGTTCAGGGATGGATTCGTGAAGAAAGCTGATTTGGGGATAAGGGTTATTGATGAAGGAGTGGGGGAGAAGAAAAAGGAGGAACCCTTGGCGGAAATGGTGGCTGCGATAAAGGTATTAGGTGATGGATTTGTCAGAATGGAGAGGATGAAGATGGACGCGGCAAGAGAGTTGGAAGGGATGAGAATGGAAATGGAGATGAAAAGAACTGAGATGATACTCGAGTCACAGCAAAGGATTGTGGAGGCATTTGCTCAGGCGTTATCGGAGAAGAAATATAAGAAGGCCAAGAGAATGCCAACTTCTGAATGCTAGATTAATCTTAGGTGTGTGATAAAGTTTTCTTTTTGGTGGATCTTTTGCAGCATTGAATTGCAGAATGCATACTGGATTACGCTAATTCCCCATATATAGTGAGCTTGCAATATGCCTTTCCCTTCCATCTTGGTATTTACTTGAGTAGCAGAAGAATGCTAAAATAGAAACTTATCAGTTCATTGATGTAGCATCTTTTTGTTATGAATTTGTGCTAGCATTGCATGATACTCGTTGCAGTAATTATGTAATGCGATGCGTTTAGATCAGGGTTTTGACATTGGAGTCGTTGTTAGTAGTCTGTAGTGCCTGTTTAATTTGGTCAATGTCTATTATGATGTTGCTTACTGGAGTTTAAAATTGCAATACTCCATTGCTAGAAATACAATTGTACTTTGGAAATTACGTTCTGTTTATGGTTCTGCGGCTACTGTAAACTACTGTGTTCTAGTGCTAGAAAACAATTTTGTGGCTAGCCATTTTTGGTGTGTGCCGACCACTTCAAAGATGGGAAAGGAACTGTTCCTTCAGTGACTTAATCTGTTAGTAATTTACTTGACCTGAAGCAGTAATTGTGGAAAAATTACACTTGGATAGACCCTACCTTGCCATGAGAGTGATTCTGCTTGTTCTTTTACTTAATGCATGTCACTACGCAACCATTACATCTGTATTCTGTAACAAACAATACTAGTGTACTATCTATATGCCTTGGCTGAATACAAAGATCTCACTTTTAGAAATGGGACCAATGAACCATGTTCTATATTTTATTTGGTTACAAGATGCAAAGAGTTTGGGTCCCTAATTCATTTTGATGTGATAATATTTGAATGGTATAAATAACATTGTTAAATGTAGTGATTTGTGGGTCTGTTACAGAGAAGAGTTGCCTTTTCAGCTCTTTTTGTTCTCAGGAATTAGAACTTTGGGTTTCTTCATGAGTGTGAATTGCCTTGTGATTGTGTGATGTGTTGGTGTTGCAGTTCATTTAGGATAACAAAAGATCAAACATGCTCCCCTCTCCCTGCCTTAGTTTCCTGTTTAAACTTTTTGAGGGGGCATGAACTTGATATGTGTTGAAGCCAATTATTGAAGGTTATTGGTGTAGAAGTAATGTAAGCTTGTTTTCAAGTGTGTATGTTTCTTGGATTTTATTTTTTTGATTGTTAGTTTCTTGGAGAACCTTTCTGGGAAGCGTAATAGGCATTGCCCCTAGGTTTGTTGGTTCTGTTTTGCTGTACTGTGTGATTTGTTCAATGTTAATACTGCAAGTTAGTCTTGCTTTCCTGTGATAGTTGGACAGTATGTACATGATAAAGGCCTTTGCTAACGACTCGCAAATACTTTTGTTCTGTCTTGCTGTCCTGTCTTCATGGCTTTCCTTTGAGTAGAGAGAACCCTGAATTCATCTAGTCAATGGTTGGGTTGATTCCTGCCTGAGTGAATAAATTGGAGTAGCTGATCGCAAGTGTTTACTGTGATGCGACCCCTAACACATTGTTTGGATGGTTGTTATGTATTGTTTCATAATGTATTGTATTATATTATATTGTTTTAATGAATACAATAGTTGAATAGATTGTATCGTTTTCCGTCGTTACATAATGTGACACATTCATAATTTGAATGATAAATCTAAATAAAGAAAATAGGGTGCGAAGTAGAGTTACTATCAAAAGGTAGGATGAAAGATAAAAGGGAAAAGGCACAAGTACCCCTCTCAACTATACGCGAAATTCCAACGACACACCTTAACTATACATGATTCCTATTATCCCCTGAATTATTGTAATAAACGCACCCTTCCTTGCTGAGGTGGCACATAGAGTGTGTTCACTCTCTTAGAGACATGTGAGATATGAAAAAGAGGTATTAAAATCTGAACACGTGTTCACTTTTTAATTGGACATTTTTATAATTAATAGTCTAGAGATATATTTGATCATTTGAACATTATCTTTATAAAAAAAAGAAGATATATATTTGACCATTTTCTGTTAATTTAAGGTGGATAGTAGTCCTGAAAAAGGGAAGATACAATATGGGGAATTAAACAACATATAAAGTGAAAAAAAGAGGCAACCAGGATTTTTCTATATTGTTACTGAGTTTTTGTGTGAAAGAAATTTTAATTCTTTTGTACACAGTTAGAAATACGAAAGGCAAGTGAGATATATTACACCAACAACATACCAAGTGAAATTTATAAGTGGGGTCTGAGGCATTACTTTTACCTTGTAGTAGCAGAGAGGTTGTCTACGAGTATCACATTTCAAAACAGTATGAAAAGAGGTTGTCTGCGAGTATCACATTTCAAAGCAGTATGAAAAAGGAAACTACAGAAGAAAAGAAGAGGAAGCAAATAGTGTAGTACACACAAGATTTGTAAGTCAACTGAGTCCACTCATTTCTCTTTCTTATCCTAGAAAAGAGATAGATTTTTAGAATTCAGAGGTGAAACGTCTAAAAGATTTCATAATTCTTTGGTAGATCTAATGGACAAAAGGCTGTGGGAGGCTGCTCAAAAAGGAGATGTTCATCACTTGCAAAACTTGATAAAAAAAAAACTTGATCAAAGAAGATCCTCTTTTGGTCAGGGAAGTTTCATTAGCAGGTAGTGAAACTCCTCTACATATTGCTTGTTCGGGTGGCCATCTTGAGTTCATGAAGGAGATTATTCATTTGAGGCCAGAATTTGCAAGAGAACTAAACCAGGATGGTTTCAGCCCTTTGCATATTGCCTCAGCGAATGGAGATATACAGATTGTGAAAGAGATGTTGAATGTTGACAGTAATCTATGCCTTCTAAAAGGAAAGGACAGAAGAATTCCACTTCACTATGCAGTAATCAAAGGCAGAGAAAATGTCATGAAGGAGCTTCTTGTAGCTTCGCCAGACTCAGCAGAAGAAGTGACTTCTCGTGGCGAGACTTGCCTTCATTTAGCTGTCAAGAATCATCAGTTTGAAGCATTCAAGTTATTACTTGACAACCTCAAGGATGATCTTTTAAACAAGAAGGATATCCAAGGAAACACTGTTTTGCATCTTGCTGTGTCAACTAAGCAATACGAGGCAAGTATCTTTTCATTATATATATATATATATGCCGCCTCTTTTGATCTTTATTTTTTAACTTTCAATGATTCATTCATTCAGGTTGTTGATATGTTGCTGGATGAGAATGTTGTTTGTAAGGGCACAATTGAGGTGAATTCTTTGAACAAGAAAGGCCTTACACCTTTGGAGGTACTATTAGAGGAATGTGGAGATAGAGATATTGAGGAAATTCTAAGAGCATCTGGTGCTTTGTCTGCTGAAAACTTGCAAGTTTTGGTTGTTCCAGTTCAAGATCCATCAAATGAACAATCCAGCCAAGTTTTGGTTGTTCCAGTTCAAGATCCATCAAATGAACAATCCAGCCAAGTTTTGGTTGTTCCAGTTCAAGATCAACAATCCAGCAGGGAACAAACAAGGGATGATGGGCCTCGATCTAATGTTAAGAAGCTTCAGGATTTCTTCAGGTACAATAAAACCAAAGATTGTCCAGGAAAAGTAAGAGACACCCTTCTTGTGATAGCCATTCTAATTGCAACAGCAACTTATCAAGCTGGTTTCAATCCACCAGGAGGCTTATGGCAGGACACTTACTGGCCTGACGACAATAACATTAATAGTACTAGTCATGATGGCATAGTAGTAGTGCCTCTGCCGCATTTCGCAGGACAGTCAGTGATGGCTACCAGCCGTCCAATGCTCTATGGCTTGTTCTTGGTTTTCAACTCCCTCGGATTTTTCGTATCCCTCCACGCGATAAATTTCCTTACAATAGGATTTCCTTTGCAGTCAGAACTGCAAGTCTCACTTGTTGCCTTGGCGGCAACCTATATTACTGTGATGCTGTGCATAATACCTTACTGGGATATTTTTTTCTTGTTTGTTATCCTTATCGTAGTCTTTTCAGTACTGCTTCCTTTCATTATAGTGACGTTGAGAAACTATCACAAGAAACCTAGATTCTTATCCTGATTTATAAACTGGACAGCTACTTGAACAGCATCTTCCTGTATTTTCTTCTTCTTTTGAGGTTCAATCAGCAAGTGTTGAGATTCTAAATAAAAAATTACTTATGAAATTTATTAAAATCACTTTTACTTGATCGCTTTTAAATGGTCTTATATGAAATAGGTTGACGTGTTGTTTTCTTGACGCTTCCAAGTATTTTACTACTTATTAAACAAACTTTCAAATGTAGACCAACCTGTGTCAAGTCTAAATTTAGCATTAACTTTGAATTTGCTAACCACCTTGAATATTAGGATTACCTCTATTCAAGTATTGGCTGCAGTTGTCAATTGTTTCTTAGAGATTCGTCCAAAGGTATACTGTAGTGATCAATGAAGTGGGGGAAAGTCACGGGAGACCAAAACTCCTAGCAGAGTCAGAAAAGGCCAAGAAAAAGAGCAAGTCATTATATACATGACATGTTCTGTTCGAGTCTGGCAAAATTATTAATTCAAGAAAAAAGTTCTTAAAAAGTTTAAAATCAAAGCGAACTGAATTAATTGATCCGTTCAGAAAAGGATCAGATTATTTTAGCAGAACAATTATATACCTTACGTTGACTTTGAATTGCTTACATATCTAAATACACAATTAAGAAATACATAAATCTCCAAATGTTTAATTAAATAAACTACAACTCAGTTAGGTATGATTTTAGCACAACAATTATATATATTTCATTGCCTTTTTCACCAGATGATAACTAACATTTGTCTTACAATTCAATAAACCTGAGATTGCAAAATTATTAATTCAAGAAGAAAACTCTCATCATAAACAAGTCAAACTGAACTCTTTTCTATAAGAGTTGAATTTGAGATTTTCAGAGCTGAGATATTCCTTTCTGCTGAGCACAACTTGAGGAAAGAAACTATAATCCAAACGATAAAAACCGATTTTTTTTTTTTGCATAATTCGTTGGTAGAATTGATGGACAGAAGGCTGAGAGAGGCTGCTCAGAAAGGAGATGTCCATCACTTGCAAAGCTTGATCAAAGAAGTCCCTTTTCTGCTCAGCACAGTTTCATTAGCAGGTAGTAATGAAAC
>JAJOOF010023029.1:0-27352 GCA_029582545.1 Solanum lignicaule | reverse complement strand
GTGTGTATTTGAAAAACCTTGAAAACCTTTTGATTGGGCTCCTTGAAAGAAAGAATAATCAAGGATAAAGGATCCCATACCTCTAAGTTGAAAACCCACGAAAATTGAAGAAGAAACACTCGAAATCTTCAACCCTAGCTCCAACTCCTCTTCTTCCTTGAGTTAGAGAGAAATATAGAGAGAGAAAGACTTTGAAAATTCTAATTTGAAGAATATAGTTATAGCCCTCAATTAAATGATCTAATATACCTAAAATAATAAAAACAACTTAAAATAAATGCCTAAACATTTAATTAACCAAGGGGGAAATTTACCAACCCTTTATACAAGTTTATCAACTATTAACACGCATGTGAAGCTCTAATTATCCTATTTCATTTTGAGGGTCGTTACAACCAGCACCCTTTACCACAACTGAAAGTCCTCCGTCAGTCGATATCAAATAATCACAGTTTTAATATTAAGAAAGAAAAGGAAATAAAGACAGATAATGTAAAGTACATCAATTTGAAATCTCCTATCTCGTGAATTTTACAAAACTCTAGCAAAAACCGATGAATGTTTGGGTGCATACAACATGAAGATCGATCACCTGACCACCTGTCAACATAGCTGAAATAGCCATAGCCCAGTGATTCTTTGTAACACCGCCATCCAGGCATGCAAGAGAAGGTATGACTTAGTTTACTTTTACAGGAACTCTACACTGTTTACAGAAAAAATAATACAAATGAGTTTATCATTCAAGCTGGACCAGGGACACAACCAAGGGGTGGGATGGAAGGAGAGAAAAGTTCTTTGTTTGATTATTAATGTTAAAAGGTAATTTATTGACAATGCAGCAGCAAAGAGATTCTAAAAAAGAGTTATAAAGGTCTTTAAAGTTGCAAGTGTAAAGAGCTCAAAAGTCTATCATGGCTTCTATATCAATTGTGATATGTTGCATCCAAAAAAATATAAAAGAGATGCATCTGTAATAATTCTTCATTAAATGACTTGGAGCTGGTTAGGGATTCTTATAAAATTGGTCTTTTTCTAGTAATGCAAGAAATTCATACACATTCCTTATCATGGTAGGGTAGTAGATTCATGATGGATCATTCATCATATATTTTGTGGCTATCTGTTAGACCCGTAGTCTACTTGAACTAACGATGAGCAGGCATGGCAAGGATTCGGGCATTGGTCTTGGCATGTATGTGGACAAAATAATGCAGCTGTGCAACTATGAGTTAGTGGGCAGCAAAAGAGTTCAAGGTGCATGGGTGTTGGCAAGGCAGCTTGGATGTACAAGGCTTATGTGTGGGCAAAGTCGTCGGCAAGACAAGGCGGTGTGTTGGCTTGACAAGGCAAGGTTGTGGACTTGACGTGTGCAAGACAAAAGCTGAAATAAAACTAAGTGTTGGAAGCATGCTGAAATATTCTAAGTGTTGGAAACAGGCTGAAATAATTTTAAGTGTTGGAAGTAAGCTGAAATATTCTAAGTGTTAAAAACAGGCTGAAATATTCTAAGTGTTAGAATGTATTTTAATTCGAAATATATTCTATCTCTTAGAATATTTAGTGCTGGAACTTAGTTTGAATTCTGTGAGGACAAGTGTTAGACGCATGTCAAATGTAACCGCCGATGTAACTGCTGTAACTGCCTTGTGCAGATAATTTATAAGGGGTGGAAATCCTTCTGATGTTCTGGCCTTAGACAAATTCGTGAAACCTTTCCTTGTATTGATTTTGATATTAATAAAGGTTGGGAAGAGTTCCCGTACGTTGGCTGTGTTGTTACTTTGATTCGTTGTCTAAAAAACTAAGTTAAGTATTTCTATACTTAGCCAAATTCGTGAGAGTGTAAGGCTGAAGTTTACAAAAGTTGTAGACTGCCTAGGAGTAGTGTTAAAGAAAAAAATTGACCCTCTTTTAATTGGTATCAGAGCGCGGTTGAACGATGGTGACAAACGCGAAACTTCAGGAAACGATGCGTAGAATTGAAGCCTTCGTTGGGATCACTAACAAAAGGATGGACGACCCAGCATTAGTGGATCTTTTGACGCAAGTTATCAATTTGAGACTGGACGCTGACAAAGTTCAAGGTGAAATCGGTGTACATCGAAACGATATAGACGGACACATGGCTGAAAACTTGAATTTTCGTAAGGCAACGACATTACAATTGGAGGGACTGCAGAAGGATAATGAAAACCTTCGTGTAAAAATCGTTGTATTATGTCGAGTTGTGGCAGCGTTAGGTTCAACTCGTGGGGAATCATCTAACGTTAAAATTCCAGAACCAAAAGCCTTTGGTGGCACAAGGAGTGCTAAAGAATTGGAAAACTTCATCTGGGATATGGAACAGTATTTTACTGCTGCAAGACTGCCTGATGCGGACAAGTTAAATATCACTACAATGTACTTGATTGGTGATGCTAAACTTTGGCGGAGGACTCGGAATGCAGACGATATGAGTGCTGGACGACCCAAAATTGATACGTGGTCCAAGTTAATGAAAGAAAAGCGTGATCAATTTCTTCCTAGCAACGCCTCATGGCTTGCGAGGGGCAAGTTGAAGAGACTGAGGCAAACTGGTTCGGTGCGGGATTACATTAAAGAATTTACCTCTGTGATGTTAGACATACATAATATGTCTGATGAGGATAAATTACATGATTTCATTTCGAGTATGCAAGGCTGGGCTCAAAACGAACTTCGGAGACAGAATATTAAGGACTTGCCAGGGGCAATTGCTGCTGCTGATTCATTAGTGGATTTCCAAACGACTCGACCTGTTACTGATGTTCCTTCTACTTCAAAATCTAAGAAAAATGGTGAGAAGAAGGGGGAATGGAAAAAGGAGAATCGTAAAGATTATGCTAATGATAAAAGGAAGGCACCAATGAAAGAAGGAAATAAAGAAACAGACCAAATAATAAGGATGGAAATTCGAAGGGTTGTTGGACTTGTGGTGGTCCTCATTTGGCTAAATCTTGTCCAAACCGGTAAAGGGTGAACGCTTTGCTTGCTGGAAAATTGAATCAGGGTGAAGAGGAAGAGGAAGTCGTGGCTGCTATGGTAAACCCGTTAGGTTTGTCTTTCAATCACATTACGTTGGTTAATAATGTTGAAGGGGTGTCTAAGACTTCAAATCCACATGCTTCATTAATTCATATAGAAATGAAAATTAAAGAAAAATGTGTGATAGCTATGGCTGATACATGGGATACTCATACGTTTATTGATGTTAATATTGCTGCAAATTTGGGACTTAAGTTGACTAAAAGTCCTTCCTACGTCAAAACAGTTAATGCTAAGGCACAAGCCATTGTGGGCATGGCTTATGGGCTGTCTATGTCGACTAAGAATTGGGTAGGAAAACATAACTTAATGGTGATGCCGTTAGGAGATTTTGAGATCATACTTGGTATTGATTTTCTGAGAAAATTCTAGTTTGTTCCTTTTCCACACTTAGATGGGATGATGATTGAATGAGGGCAATCCTGGATTTGTGAAAGGTGTTTATCCGTTTGGGAAGGTCAACAAAGTTGCAAAGAAGAAAGGCAAGGGGATGTTGCTTTCTGCTATGTCAATCGACAAAGGGTTGAAGAAAGGTGATGAAACTATACTTGCTGCCTTAATCGAATTGAAGCCTGACGTTATAGTAGAAGTGCCTAATTGTGTGGCCGAGTTGCTGAAACAGTTTGTTGATGTGATGCCACCTGAATTGCCAAACAATCTGCCGCCAAGGAGGGATATTAATCATAAAATTAAGTTGTTGCCAGGTACTGTTGCTCCTGCACAAGATCATTATCGTATGGCTCCTAAGGAGTTGGCTGAATTGCGCAAACAATTGAACGATCTGTTGGATGCTGGATTGATTCAGCCATCTAAGGCACCCTATGGTGCACCTGTTTTATTCCAAAAGAAGTTGGATGGGACGATGAGAATATGTGTAGACTATAGGGCATTGAACAAGGCAACTGTGAAAAATAAGTATCTGGTTCCGTTGGTACAGGATTTAATGGATAGGCTAAGCAAAGCATGCTCAATCAGGCCGACCAATTCCAGGGTCGAAAACTGCAGAATCGGCAATAGTACCCTTGACTCGTGATTCATCAGAAGGAGGTGGTCCCTCAACAGTCATGGAAATAACCTCCTCGCCACGGATAAGAACAAGACCAAGTGTACGGCGATCTTCACGTTCTTCTTTCGACCCTTTTGTGGGAGGAAGTTTACGAAACTCTTCACAGTCTCCAAGCACGAGGTTCATATGTCGGTCAAAAGCCATGAATTTTCCGATCAATTGACGACCATCTTGTATTGTAACACGCATACGGTAATTGATATATTGAAGCATTTTGGAACTCTTTGGCATCGACATTTTGGGTGAAATTTGAAGTAAATTGAAAATAGAGTTGGAGGTTTTTAGTAAATTTGAGAAGCGGAGAGACGCCGGCTAGACGGGTGGCATAGAGAGTCCCCGCCGGCCGCCGGAGGAAGTGTAGCTTTGAAGGGGTTTTGAGGATTAGGGTTTTTTGGGCTAGTTGTGGATATACGTTAAAAATAGCGGGCCTAAAATTATTACTAGCAAATATCAATTTTGGTCCTTATACTATTGACAAACATTATGTTAACATTCCATCAACAAGTTTTTGTTTCTACTCATAACACTTTTTTTTTTATTATTATTTTGGGCAAGTACAAAACAGGGAGAGTCATTATTGGAACGGTTCAAAATTGAATTGTAATATAGTTAAATCATAATTTGATGTTTCAGGGTTAATATGGAACACAGTAGCACAGCGTAGAAATAGATTTATTTTGTGGCTAGCTACGAAGGAGAGGCTGCTCACTAAGAAAAGATTGAAACAACTGCATATTCATGTTGAGAACCTGAATTGTTGTTTATGTATTTCCCATGACGAGGAAATTACTAACCATTTATTTGGTGAATGTCCTTGGTTTAGAACAATAAAGGAAGCTGTGATGAAATGGGCAGGTATCAAATGACAATTTGGGGGGTGTGCGACAAGTGTTAACAGAGATTAAGAGGAAACATTGGAAAACAATACAGAAGGAGGTTATTGCAACCATCTGGGGGAAATGATTTACCATACATGGGGAAATGATTTACCATACATAGAGAGAGTCATTAAGCAAATCATAGAGGAGTTGATGGGGAGATTGATGATACCTAGTTTAAACAAGAAATTTCATATATGTTGGGGTTTAATGCATAGATTGAAGTTGTAACTAGTTATTTTTCTGTTGTTTTCATTATGAGGCATGTGATCGTCTATTTGTTTCAAAGAAGATGACAAGGTGCTCTTTTGGTTTGTATTATGTTGGATTATGTTGGTCAAAGGTAATGTTTATAATGTTACCAAAAAATCATAAAAATAATTTATTAAATTATATATATTAAGTTATTGAATTCAATATTGATTAATAAAATAAAATTTATAATTAACAATTTATCAGTACGAGAGTAGATTACTTTTTTTTTCTTTTTAGTAAACCATTAAAACATTTCAAGTCCCACTAACTCACTTTATGTGACATCTGTTTAGATTGATTTGTAATTTATAACTTAAAAGTCATAAATTATGATGTCTAACTTATGGATTTCGATTTGTTTTTGCTTTTGACTTTAAAATGAGTGTTTAGAACTATTATATTATTTTACCAAACTTTATAAAAGTACTTAAAAGCATTTAAAATAAATCAATTCAAACAAATATTTTTATTTTTTCTCTTAACAATAATGTTAAGTGAGACTTAATAGGGGTGGTATAATTAAATAGTTGTCAAATAGAGAAGGGTGACATTCTCTTTGGACAGGCTAAAAAGAAAAGAATGTCATATAAATTGAGACAAAACGATATTATATCTATATTTTTATCCTTAACCATTTGGACATGCAATATGAAATCACAATATGATTAGGTTTGTTTGAACATGCAAATTGAATTTCTTAAGTTATATTTTCTTCATAAACATGAAAATGAACGAGCATTTTAAAGAAGATATTCTGGAGGCCCAATTCCTTTATTTTTAAATATTACCCCAGCTTTTTTTTATATTATATAAAAAACACCTCATTATGACTTGAAGTTGTATTTATAATTTTGGAAACAACCTCTTCACTTTTTTTTTTCATTTTAATATCATTTTATTTTTAAATATTACCCAACTCTTTTTATTTTTTATAAGAACCACCTCATTTATTTATCACCTTAACTTTTTACTATCTCTTTATTAATAAATATTATCCCAATGATGTCATGGGAGACAGAAACATGACTCCATGAGGTTGATTTCAGGGTCGTTTGGTAGTTGGATAGAATTATACATGTATTAGTAATGTGAGTATTAGTTATGCATGTATTAGTAATGTGAGTATTAATTATGCATGTATTAGTAATATGAGTATTAGTTATGCAAGTATTAATAATGTGGGTATTAGTTATGCAAGTATTAACTATGCACGTATTAGTTATACAAGTATTAGCTATGCATGGTTTAGTTATGCCTAAACTATATTCCTTTGGGTGTTGTTTTATATTAAAAATTAATAAAATTATATATTTTTTAAATTATAACATTTTTTTTACAATTATACCCTTTCCTTCTTTAGTTTTGCTTTAACTTTGTATTTAAATTAAAATATTTCTTTAATTATGTAGAAGAAGAAAGTAGTCAAGCTAGAGTGATAAAGGGTAATATTGCCATTTTAACTTTTTATCCATGTATATTAGCTATACACACATTAATCATTCCACCTTCTACTCCGCATAAATAATACACAAATTTCCTCATAACTTATACATGTATTAGTTATACAAATTTCAAAATTGTCAACTAAACGCCGTATTAATTTTATACAATAACTTTTTGTCCTATCCACCTACAAACATTGTATTAATCATATACATGAATAACTTTTTTCTTATCCACCTGCCAAACATCGTATTAATTATATACACGAATAACTTCTTTCTTATCCACCTACCAAACGCCGTATAAGTTATACAAACTTGATGTATGGATAAAACTTTTATCCAACTACCAAACGACCCCTCAATGTTTAATTGTAATGTTATTTATTTTTCATATTATAGTGGAGTTGTAAGAATTAAATTGAATTATTTTACTAGTGTTTAGAGATTGAAAATATAAATCATATTTATAAAAAAAATAAAAAAATTTAAGTGTTTAACATTTTTCAAATTTATGACCAAACACAACTTTACTTAAACTTTAAAAATTTCAAATAAAATAAAATAATTTTTTATTTTCCTCCAAAAGAAAACAAGGGCACAATATCTAATCTATTCATTTCATGATTTCGTATCATATATATATAAAAGAGAATTGTAGGCCCGCTTACATGGCGCCACCACGAACCAGAATTCCCTTTTAATTTATTTATTTCCAAAACTAGCCTTTCCATTTCATGAAAAGTTGCGGGTTTTATGAAAAGTTGTGACTTTTATAAAAAAATTGCGACTTTTATGAAAAGTTGTGACATTTCCGAAGGGTTGTCACTTTTCCAAAGAGTTGTGGCCTTTCCGATAAGGTACAATAAACATTTGCACACTACCCTTTGTTGTCTATAAATAGAGGGATTTCCTCTCATTTTAAAACAACAAAAATTCTGAACTTTTTCTTCTACACAATTAATTATTCATGTACTTTGTTCCTGTTGAGTGGTTCAGTACACCATTATTTTTGTATTAATACACTGGTGAATAAAACCGTTTTATCCTGAGATGATCTATTCCTTTAAACCTCAGGTACTAGGGGGAATAATTTCCTTAAGGGGACACTATGCATTCAGTAGGTTCGATTTTTTCCTTTCCGTTTCATTCTATTGTTACAGATCCTGGTATATTCTTTTACAGTCATTAATTTATGCTTATGTTATTAATTGTTATTTTTGAGTACATGTTTTAAACTTTGTTGTTTATGTTTTGCAAAGTTATTGTCATAAGTATTTGTTAGTACATTTTAATTAACACACGTTAATTGAGTATTCACACAAGTTTTATCTACTGAAAGAGGGTACAATAAAAAATTCCTTAAAGATCTATACTACCATCTCTTGAAGACAAAATTCAAATTTTGTATGCCATTGTAAGGACATGAAGACCTTAAAAACTTTTATCGCACCTTGATGTGCAAAGTAAACCAGGAAAATAAGACAAGAATTAATAAGCTTTTGACATGGGTTCAAGGATGTGCCGGATGACATATAAAGGAATATGGCTAAACTGAAGCCTCTTTTAATCCCAAAGACATAGACAACTACACAATAAATTAATTGCTCATATTCAATATAAAGTATTGACATATTCTCAAGTTTACTGCAAGTTGTAAATATTTTTCTTGAAATAATAGATGTGTTTCTCGAGACTGCAATCGGAATAGAAGTGTAGTTTCAAATTGAACTTCACCACTCTAGAATGTAGATTTTTAAAGAACTCCTAAACAAATTGAATAGTTTTGTGTAATATTTTCCCTTTCAAATACATATAATAAGTCGAATTGTTGTCCAATATAATACACTCTCCCTGTAATTTTTTTATTTTAATAATTACTTATGATACATTTAAATGGAGAACTTTAAAATGATAGATGTACAACAAAAGGTAGGGCTGAACTTTCTATACGTTAGAACTAGAATATTTGTTCACTTAATTCATCCTTTTAAAATTTATTTATCCCTTCACCAACGATTATTTATTTATTAGTAAATTTAATATTTCCGATTGATGTTCATTTGATTCCCCAAAAATATCAAATTGTAACACTTCCGGGAAGCAAAATGATAAATTATAAAATCAAATTAAAGATGATTGATTGAAAGGTAAATGATAAGATGTTATAATTATCATCTTCTTTTACATTATTAATGTTTGTTACTACGTAATCTTGTATGTAAGATTAGATAGTGTTTTAGTTTAAACGACTGATAAATTTTAAGTATTATTTTATAAATTTTGTGGTATTAAATTCTCACGCAAGGCACTGATAATTTTACTAGTTACCATATAAAATTGCATGTCCAATTCCCCTCTAACTAAACTAGAGTGTCCAAATTTGACACTATTGTCCTAAAGTAAATGATTGTCCAAATTTGACACGTTTAAGAAATCGATAATTAAGAAAACGGGTGAGGTCCTTCTTACTATTCTCATTGAAATTTGACCATATAAAAGCACTACAAGAACCAAAATAAAAAATCACATTATAACTGTAGCCTTTTTCCACTGAAATTATTGAATTCTTTCCACGGACGATTTCTTGGTTTAATTTTCTGCTCATACAAATATATGGATACTGAATCAGGTAAATCTTTAAGAATTGGAATGAAATCTATTTGGGGTTTTGAAATTTGATCTAATTTGAGTTATTTTGTTTTGTGATTCTTTCTTATTGTTTGTGTAGTGATTGAGTTCTTGGGTGAGGTGCCATTGTTGCAGAGGCTACCCAGTTCTTCTCTCAAGAAAATTGCCCAACTCGTCAAGGTTAAACATTATGGTAATTTCTTTATTATATTTATCAAGAATTCAATATTATGTTATCAAGAATTCAAGATTCATCCTTTGATTAGTCAGGGGTTGTATAGTTAATGCTATTTCTTATAAGTTTGATAAAGTTTAATAATTTGTCGTATTTCTAGTTTATACTGAATTTTTTGTTATAACTATATCAAGAAAATCAAGATTCATCATTTGATAAATGGATTTATAGTTTTTTTTAACGCTTGCCCTTATTTGCTTTTTCTACTACTTAGAAGTGGGCATGGGTTGCTTTTACTTGAAAAGCTTTCTTTTAGTTTATGGTCATAGTTATCACAGAGTTTTCATTTGATGGTAGATCTGTATAAAATGGAAATATTTGTAGAAGTGAGGTTTACGGTCTTTGACGAATTTAAACTATAATATCATTGATTGACTACTTTGATGATGATGTTGTGTTCACAATAAACGACTATGATTGTCTGGTCACCTTTTTTTTCAATTTATTTTGTGTTACCGTTGCAGATCGTGGAGATTATGTTATCCGCGAAGGAGAAGCTGTGGATGGAATTTACTTCATATGGGATGGAGAGGTAATTCTGAGTGTTGTTTTTGCTTTGTTGTACTGAGTGCATGTGAGCATAAATCATGAGATTGAATTTTTCTATTGTTATGGTAATCTTATTTCCAGGCAGAAGTCTGCGGTTTCAGCCAAGCTGATGATGAAAATCGTCCTGAATTCCAGCTGAAAAAATTTGATTATTTTGGTCATGGTGAGGTGCTCCTTGTCATCTTCGTATAATTTTTTGCCTTTTGGATTTCTCTTGATCTCAACTTCCTAAATTAAGGAATCTTTGAATTGACTATCTTGTCCTGTTATGGCCTCTACTCAGGGTTATCACCTTTTACTGTATAAATATTTTATATGTCGCTTCAGAGTCTAGATTCAGTTATTGCCTCTCTGTTGGTCTTTTTTTGGCCTCTACTAAATTAGTACCACAGCCATGTTCAATCACTTCTAGACTTTCAAACTTAAATGTTGGGTGATTACAAGGTTCAAGATGTTGTGGCAGGTTTGGCGACATCTAGACAGCCTGCCGAGGTGATCGCATTGTCTAAGGTACTGCCTCTTTCCAACCATTGAACAGTTTTCTTTTCCGTAGTTATTTCATGATGTCCAGGGGATTCTGCATCTAATTATGTTCTAACTTTCTCTAATGGCAGCTGACCTGCTTAGTGTTGCCTCATGAGCATAATAATCTGCTCCAGCCCAAATCAATTTGGAACGCAGATCAAGAAAGAGATCTGTGTCCACTTGTGGAGCACATATTGCTCTTGGAGCCTATTGAGGTATGTTATTTATGCCTTTTGTAGCCTAATTGTTGACCTCCCATTCCTTTTATTTTATAGGTTGGCTGTAAATTTCTGTTCTTTCCTTCTTAAATTTGTTAGACTCAGTCATCTTTGCCAGTTTGTATACCAATACTCGGGTATGTTGCTGCCTATGACATGCTATGTCCTTTAACAAAATTTAGGAGTTTAATCTCCATTATATTTCTGTCTTTGAAACCCGTATCACTAATTCTAAACACTAAAGCATTCTCTCGTCTTTCCTCCTCCCCATTTAGAGATATGGGTTGCACCTGATAGCTGATGGTGTTAACTAGTGAGGAGTTCAGTTTGTAAGGCAAATGGGTTTTGCTTTATGTTAGAGAGTAGAGACTTAATTGACTTGCATCGGGAATATACTGCTAATAAGTGATGTTGATATTCTTAACTACTTAGGCTAAGAAATGGTCCTTTTTCTAGCTACTAGTGAGTTTCTATTTATATTTCTATTTTGCCATGAAATAATTTAATTCAATAAACTGCAGCACAAGGCGGTAATGAGTGTATTCAGAAAAACTCACAGGACTTGACTCCTTTAGGCTCTATGTGGCCAAGGAGTCAATGAGGTCCAATGCAAAAAAATATCTTTGATTTCCCCTCAAAGCATCGGTATTTTCTGCTTAACCTATTGTCGGCAGTATGCAAAAGAGGAACTTCTTGGTACATAGCTGGTGATAGTATTTCATTCTTTACCATTGCACTTTGAACTCCGAGTCACTTGTCTTTCTTTTGTGGGATCATGGTTCCATTTATTTCATATGCTTTCTTTAGCAAGCTTTTAGATCTTTTAAATGTTTGATTTGCTCAAGAAATAAGATACTTGTTCTTATGAATGCTTGAATTGTTCAAGATAGTTGGTAGATTAGTATAATTGCTATATCCAATCACATGCGCTTGCAGATTGTTTTCCTTTGGAACATTTCTTTTTTGGAGGATGATGTTTCATTGTATTACCAGTTCAATGTCCCCTTATAAAATAGGAATATTTGGGAGTTCTAACATAAATGTTCTGTTGAAGGTGAACATTTTCCAAGGTATAACATTGCCAGATGCCCCTAGATTTGGGAAAGTGTTTGGAGGTCAGTTTATTGGGCAGGTAAAATTAAAATGTCCTCTTTCCCCGCCACGCCGTGAGCCACTCACTTTAATTGGAGTTTAACTTCATATGACTTGGGACCTCTTTGTCAATAATTACTTCATTCTCTATGCTCTAATATGCAGGCATTGGCTGCTGCATCAAAAACTGTCGATTTTCTCAAAATTGTTCATAGTTTGCATGCCTACTTCCTTCTTGTTGGGGATCTTGAAAGTAAGTAGCTTTCCTTTATTATTTTTTGCCTTAAGCACTTTCGTTTTTTAAACCTTTTAGTGATTACTTAATTCTCTATGTCTACTGCCAATGCTATGTCTGAAATAAATAGCCAATATAAGCTAATGCACATATCTTTGAGTTCTTTGGAATCCTATGTCAGAGCGCACAGCTGTATGATTTATCTAGTGTTGTTTTGGAGAAGCAGACATTCTTCCCTTTTAATGAGTGGCAATGCGTGAAAGAATTTATGTCTTCTTGTGTTCAGTTTCCAAGAGGTACAACGTGTGCGCAATTACGGGTTTGCATAATGCTGAGCAGAAAAAAAGAGATTTGTTTATGTTAATAATCTTAACCTTCTTTTGAATTTTAATTAGTAAATATAAACATATTATGACTTTCAGTTTGTTAGTATTCTTAAAATTTTAACACCCTCAACATTTTGAACAGAGGTTGAATCAAAACTACTGATGAAAAGAATCAATTTGCAATGGTAAAGCTCTTTAGTGCCCTCGACAACTACATATTCGTATCCAGTTAAATTTCTAGCCGGTTTTGGTTTCCTTTTTAAGGTGGAGGTTAAAACCTAGAATGATTTCTCTGCACCCACCCCCAACGAGAAAAGACACAGAAAGAGGATGAGAGGCCCAATGTGAGCTCTGTGTTACTGTAGACATGTTGCTTCGGTGTGGTATTGGACAAATTGGCTTTTAATTGAAGGGGCATCAGGCAGGTATAGCTAGTGAACTGCCTTTGCCAATCATTAACCCGCATAGCCAACTGATCCTTGGATGCTGGTAAGATATATAACAAGCTGGCTAGGGGTGACAACTTTTTGCAGGAATCTTTCCTACCTACAGAACATCAATTCTTGACCTCTTCACTACCCCATATGGGAGCCTTCTTCTAAATCGCAGAAAGTGGCTTGTTGGGGTTGAGGCCTAATATCTCAACATAAGGAAAAGGTGGGGTATGCTGGAGCCTCTACAGTTTCAAATCGCCCTACTCTTATTCTTGAAGTCTGGCTTTCTACCGCATTCTTCACCTCTGTTCTCTCTCCACCTTATTCTGCAAGGCACTTATAATTATTATCAATTATCTTCTTACATATATAGTTTAAGATTATGGAATACTTGCCGGTAATTAGGGAAGTTCTCTTGATGTGAACTTTTCTTCATGGAATCTGAATTTACCTTATTTCTAGTTGCCTAAACTCCAAATTAGGAGCTCCAAAGAGCTAATATCTTCTTTTATGTTCTTTTACTTTTATAAAAAAAAACACTACTATCTTTATTTCACATGGTATCAGACCTTTCACAATGTTGGTAAAGGGGCCTCTTGTATACTGTCTACAAAACCAATTCAAGACAAGTTCTATTTTATTGTATCCTCAAATTCCACTTCATATATTTCTATATCAGTATATGTACATATATATGTTTGTTCAATAAACTAGAAAGAAAACAGACTTGTTAGTAGTGCTGCTAACTTAGTTTAGATGCTTAATGGAGCCTAAGTCATTGTTTACTGTTTATAACTATAGCCAAAAGTTCTCCACCCTGATTATGTCTGTCATAAAAATATCAGTGCTGAAGAATGAAAAGCATCCAACCTGTAGGAATTAGGCATTTTCAGTAGCTCAACTTCTGCTTTTCATTGGATTGCGACTTTCTTTTAAATGAAGGCATCAACCACCTTGCTAACCATTCTTAGAATACTGAAGGCTTTTGGATAAAAGCTCATTTCTTTTTCCGTGATTCTTCATGTTGTGCCTTGTTTGGGTTGTGTGGAGGAACCGAACAAACCTCTTCTGTTGCTAACTTGCTGCATGTGCTGTCAGTTAAGGAAGTATAACACCCTCAGATTGATTCGATTTTTATTCTATAGGCAGAGTTATTGAAGTAATACAAATCTACAAGAAATCAGAAAGTATTACTAGTATTTTTGTGGTTTGAACTATTAAGAAAAAAACTTCCAAGAAACCAGTGTGTTCATGTTGAGGTCTGCTAGTTCTAGGATGTATCAGCTTGCTGAACTCTGCTGACCATATGAGTTTCTTACTTTTCTTCTCTGCTCTGGCTCTTTGGTTAGTTGCCAAGATATAAGAATCATCATCCTTCACAAGCTGTCCTTAAATGTTAGATTCTATATGGTTTCCATGTCACCATTGCTCTCCTCAAATTATGAGTAAATAATTGGCTAACATGTATTGGACTAAAGTGTTTCCCTGTCTGGCTATTGATGGGTTGTAGGATTTTAAGCCTTGAATGATTTATGAAATACATTTTATTTATTGACTTACTAAATGATTGCTGTTAGATTGAAGAAAGTTTGCTAATATGGCTTAGTTACTCTGTTACTTTCTCATGTGTTCCAGACTGAGGAGTCAGTTCACTAGGGTATAGAGTGTTTGATCCCAGTAGAATTATCTATATAAACCTCTTCTTCATGTACCAATGTAAATCTGGTTGAGTAAAAACTTGTATCTTACCTAGTCTCACACTTATGATTGTAGTTCCAATCATATATCAAGTTTACCGTGTACGTGATGGAAAGAGCTTTGCTACACGGAGGGTGGATGCAATTCAGAAAGGGAATGTCGTATTCACACTGCTAGCTTCATTTCAGGTGATTTATCAGCCTTTCATCAAGTTGGTCACATCTTAGCATACCCTTTTTTGTGACTCACTTTTGTAATTCAGCATAAATAGGTTTCCTTAATTAATATGATTGTAGCAAGTTGATTTGATTTATGTGAAGGCATGAACTGGCATGCTATGTAATGAGAATTTGTGGTAGAAATACAAACTGTGAAGAAAAAGCATTGGAAGTATCAACATAGAAAGTGTTGCTATGAATGAATTCAACTCAACTTGGGATTTCTATTAAATTGTCCTTCATATTCTCCATCTGTGGATATCATGTTTGCATCACATGTTAATATTAACTTTTAATCTTCTAATCTCACAAAATAACAAAGAAAGTTGAAAGTTAGCTAGGTGTACTAGGGAAAACAATTGGATCGGCAGATAACTTTCAGTCATTTCTGAAATGCTTTGTTCTGCTCGTTTTGAATTCCTACCATGGAATACCCTATTCTTCTGATCACTTGTTTTTGCCTGGAATATTGCAGTAACTTTTTTGGTCAGATGCAACTTTATGTGACACACTTTATGTGTTCATTACACCATTATCTTTTTATTGGTTGTTATGTTTGTAATATTTTTCTTAAAACTGCATTTATTATTGGTATATAATGTGACAGAAAGATGAAGATGGATTTGATCACCAAGAAGCAAAAATGCCTGATGTGCCTGATCCAGAAACGGTAACCTTCTTACAGTTCAATGAGCTTTGCTATGTCTGTAATTGTGCTCCGAGCCCTCTTTTCCTTATGCTTTTGTTGAAATCCAATCCCAGCTTTTGTCAATGGAAGATTTGAGAGAAATGCGCAAGACTGATCCTCGGCTTCCCAGGTTAGACTCTTCCCGCTATTATGCCATCATACTCTAATGTTTTAAATTTGTTATAATTTGGTGTACACATATATTATGTGGTAATGTATTATAAATAGTGTGGTTCATAGGCTTAAAAGTATTTGCTTTGACGAAACCATTTAAAATAATCAGGTGAAGAGGAAGTAATTTAGCAAATCGTATGGGATACACTACACTACACTACTGAACTTGTGTCTTTGGAAGTGTTACTTTTCCAGCATGAACTGTCTTATATTCTTGAATACTTTGGCTTCAAAGTGGATATAGTAGTACATGTTTTTGCTAGTCATGAGTTTCAATAAACAATTCTCATGGCAAGCTTGATTAACCATTTCTTCACTTGTAAGACTTCCTTTTAGCAGAAAAGAAATATGAAATTTCAGTCGGGTTATGTAGATTCTTTTGCACTCTAGAAGATCTAATGTTTATTAGAACTTGTGAGTCTGACTCTAAATAGATTGAATACCAAATAACGAATGATTTGATGGAGCAGACTAATTAGTGACCTAAAGCCAAAAATAAGTTGAAGGCCTAAATTTTAATTATTTTTTTATATTTGAGATTCAAGTTATTTCTTTCTTTTTAATAAAAAAAAGTTTTATTTTTTTATGATCTTAAACTAAAGATATATATGTACCAAAATATTTTTTAATCTTGTGGTCTTAAATATATCAGGTGGAAGTTAAATTTAAAAATTGATCCATAAAAAAGAAACATTCTTTAATGTTTCGAAACAAATTAAAACATTCTTTATTTATTTTTTTGTTAAAAAAACTTAAAATTATTTTATTATTACTAAAAAATTAGGCCCTTCGATTTTGGGGGCCTAAACCATATGCCTCATTTTTAAAGGCATTGAGCCACCCCTGCCCTTTAGATGGAAGAAAAAACTGTATGCAGAAAGACCTGGGAAAAAATCTGTTGTAAAAAATGGAAATAATGCAGAACTATTTGAAGCTGGAGAGATAAAGAAAGAGGTGCAGAAAAGATGCGGGCGCTTTTGAAATAAGAGATACGGAAGAGGGCAGCGCACAAGCAGAGAAAAGGAAGAAGTGAAACTGGACTTGTGACAGAAAAGAATAACAGGGAAAAGGAGAATGAGATGAAATAAGAGGTTTAGAATAGATGCTGTTGCATTGGGAGGATAACTCAAGCGGGATGATGGGGAGAGATAGAGAGAGAATGGAGATATTTACAACACGGTTTTACACATTAAAACTATGAGCATACTATATCATCTATTAGTATAGATGCTGCACTTTGTATGAAAACAGATAAGAGAGAAGGGTACAGGCGGAGAAGAGAACAAGTGAATTAGACATCTGAAAGAAGGGAATAACTAGGGAGGAAGAAGGAAAGAGAATGAAGAAGATATCTGGAATACGATACGACGAAATTTGTTTCTGACATGGTCATATCACCCTTAAAGAGGTAGTTTTAACTCTCATTATGGAGGAAAATGCCATAAGCTCCAAATATGATGGAACACCTATAAATTCGCAGATGGAAACATATGACTGTGATGATGATGACTGATGACAACTTGGTGACAATGAAACCAAGTAGACACAAAAGCTATAGGGATTAGTAAGATCCTTAATATAGCAAAATAGTTCTTCTTGTGACAAATACTTCCTAGTTAGACTTTTTTGTTGATGTTATGAAATACCTCCTAGCTACACTTATCAATCCTTTCGGATCTAATTTTCTCTCAAGCTACTTACACTAGGAATTCCAACTGTAGCACCTAGGAAACAATTTTAACCAAACAAGTCACTACAAGGGATAAACAACCCAGTGAAAAAGCAAAAAAAATATTCTTATAATTATACTATAAGAATTACGTCTCTATCCCAAGCAAGTTGGGTTTGGCTACATGAATCTTAGACTACATTGGCAAAAACTCTTTGTTATCCCAAAAAATAAGGAAAGGAACAATCATAAGAGAATGTAAGTGAGAGAAGGTTGGAAAATGCTAACCCTGCGTACACAATTTAGCAATAGGAGTAAGGATGGTGGAAGTCTCACTCTCTTGTTAATATGAGCATCCTTTTGTGGTGGCAATCTGGTTCCAGACTTATTTAGCTTTTAAAGCCTGTAATGCAACCGTCTGACATGTGAACAAAGGAATGCTTTGTTTTGTTTTTATTTTAGGTTTATCATTATGTTTTCCGGGAGCATTTGAATTTGGGTTTAAGGGGATATGGGATTTTTCTTTTTGATTCTTCTGTCAAAAGGAAAACACAACAAGTTGGAAGTTGACCTCTTTTTGTTTGAATTCAAAACATTTCATTAGCTGCCATCTTATGAAAGGCATCGTGACGTAGTGAATTAACAAAATTTAAATTTAGGCCTTGACACGGCACATAATTATCGCTTCTTTCAGCAAGGTTTAATTGAGAAATAAAGGTCATTCTTGATCTTAGCACACTAATTTAAACCTCAAATTATTTTTGACAACTCTGAATTTAATTAATGTGAGGGATAACATTATCAAGATTAATTGATTGCATATTTTCCTACCTTGCCCCGAGACCTGAAAATTGAAGATTGCATAAAGCTTTTTTATTCTGTTTGTGGTTACTTATTTTTGGGATCCTTGGTTAGGTGATGCTAACAGTGAATTTTGACAGGACATACCGAAATAAGGTTTCTACTGCAAATTTTGTTCCCTGGCCAATAGAAATAAGGTTTTGTGAACCTAACAATGCCACTAATTACACCAAGTCTCCTCCAAGGTTGGTCGTGCTTTCAGCTATTAATTTCCCTTCTGAGGTAGCAACTGTAATTAACTAAATTGACAGTCCAAAGTTTGCATCATCTCTTTCCTACACAGTTTGAGATATTGGTTCAGAGCAAAAGGAAAACTTTCAGATGACCAGGCTTTACATAGGTAAGCTATCAGTTCTTTCATCTAATTAGCTGAGCTCATACTTAAAAGGAGCAAAGCAGTCTGTTTGGTAGCCTTGTCTTATCTCAGCGAGAGACTCTCATGAGTAGATTTGTTATTGATAGAGAAAGAGTTCTAAAGGATACTTGGGGACTTGGGGTACACAAGTGAACACAACTTTGTTATCTGCACTTCTTTGGGTATACTCCCACTTGGGACCGTGTATAGCTAATATTAGTGCTTAAAAAGTTGTATATTTTTTTCTTCAAAATCACATTTCTTCCTTGAAGGTTCATATTTACCATCAAAAGGGAACATAAAAGAAATTAAAATCTGGAACATATTATTTTAGCATACAAAAACTTTTACATTTATTGCAGAATTGAGTACATATTTCAGTCTGCATCTTTTCATGCAATATTTATGCTGGTTGCAGATGTGTTGCAGCATATACATCAGATCTAATCTTTCTTACAGTCAGTCTGAATCCTCACCGAAAGATGGGTTTCGAGACAAGTTCTGTTAGTCTGGATCATTCGTGAGTTCCAACAACTTTTAGACCATTTTGTTTTGTTTTCTTTAATGTGCCAGCTTCATATTTATCGTGAATATGTCAATATTTGCCTGAGCAGCTTATCATCAAATTGTTGCTTGTATTGCCTTTCAAACTCTTGAATATTCACTTCTAAGTTCTAACAACACTACATCACATATTTGCCTATGCATGCCTTCATCCATTGATTCTTCAGCCACGAACTATGGTCTCTTGAAGAAATTGCCACTGGGCCTCTGATGGTTAAGTGGCATTATACAGGGTGGGGGAAACCTGCAACCTGTAGTCCTCACAAACTTCTACAGAGCCTTCCTTACCTGACTTAAGGCTGCTCATAACACACCCGTGTGGGTATGATCCCTGCCTTTGGTTGGGAAAATAAATAGAAAGGTAAAAGAACAATATAAGGTGGCAGTGAAGGGATATGGTGGAGTGATGTTGGTAATTGAAGTCCAAACCTAGGTTTTACTTCCACTACTGGTGAGGGAATTTCTGGAGGGCATTGAAGTGGTGATGAATCATTCAGAATGTGTTAACCTGTCCCAGATGGTCTCAGTTGACCTCTTTTTGCTAATTACAACTTCTTGTAACAATAGTCTCTTATAGGATGGGAAATTAATGTCTCCAAATTAGTGATTTTTGTGTTATTGACATGAAAGGTCTGGAAATCCGAACTTTCCAGATTCTGATAGGTCTTTGATGAGATTCCCCCATAACGTTACACATGAAATTTAAAGCTCAAAATAGTGTTCAAGGAATATCTTACTTGAATCATGAGTGTCTTTTATCGCTAGTTAAAGGAAGGCACTTGGCATGCAAATGTACTTTACATTTTCACTTCCGACCCTTTTCCCAGGATGTGGTTCCACAGACCTGTGAGAGCTGATGATTGGATACTGTTTGTGGTAAGAATAAAAGTTAAAGTACTCGTGATGTTTTTAAGAACCATCATCCCTTTACTAGTGGTTTCCATTACTTGCAGCCTTCGCTCTAACTGTTTATCATTTTATAGATCAACAGTCCGACTGCTTATAATGCACGTGGCTTTGTGTGGGGGCAAATGTTTAATAAGAAGGGAGAGGTAAAGTACTAGTTCTGAGAAGTGTATTCTGTGAGCTGCCCAAGTGTGTTTTGTTTGTTTTATTTTCTTGCTTTGTTAATGTGCCTATTTTTAATGCTTGTTGTTCTCCAGCTCGTAGTGTCAATTACTCAAGAGGGCTTATTGAGGCCAGCCAGAAAATTACCTGCATTTCGACCAATGCTCTAATCCATGCCAGGTCGAATGAGAAAGGAGGACTAGTCACTACAGGTTCATTAGCAGTAACACTGCTGAAGAGCTCAAATAAATACTACAGAGGTTGTGAATGAGAATAAAGATAGCGGGTTAACTTGTGATTGAGTTGAGCTATGACTGTATCTGTATTTTATCATACAGAAGTCAGAACATCCCCGCCATTGTCTCTGTACCTCTCACCTCACCTTTATATAATCCTAACCCCCGCGAAAAGAGGCATTGAAATTGTTACATTGATCGACTAGATTGTTAAAGTTAAAAGTTATTGTTTTTTTTTACAACTTTCATCTTCTACATTCGCTATTAGAATAAACAAAATGTGGCAAACAACGATTTGATTTCAAGATGTCATTTGTTAAATGTCTTTAGTTGACTCGTGTATGTGTATGAACACTCACTGTTTGTTTCAGAAATTTTTTTCAATGTAATTTCATGAGTGTTGTGACTACTAAGAATTGAGCTCTCTTTTAAGCTTTCATATATTAATTTGCCTTGTTCACTTATAACTAATATGCAACTATACACTTAATATTAATACATTAATAATTGAATCATATTTTTTATATATAAATTAATCATATATCATAAGTATATATATATATATATATATATATATATATATATATATAAAAGAGAACTCTAGGCCTGCCATGTGGCGCCACTACAAATTAGGATTTCCTTTTAGTTTATTTATTTCCAAAATTAGTCTTCCCTTTCATGAAAAGTTGCGACTTCAATGAAATGTTGCGATTTTTATGAAAAAGTTGTGACTTTTATAAAAGGTTACGACTTTTCCGAAGGGTTATAACTTTTCCAAATAATTGTGACCTTTTCAATAAGGCACAACAAACATTTGTTCACACTACCCTTTGTTGTCTATAAATAGAGGAATTTTCTCTTATTTTAAAACAACAAAAATTCTAAACTTCTTATTCTTCTTTTTCTACTTCTTTTGCACAATTAAACATTTGTGTACTTTGCTCCTATTGAGTTGTTCACTTACACCATCGCTTATGTTACAAATCCTGGTGTTTTTTTTTACAATCATAAATTTATGCTTATGTTATTAAGGATAAATGATAAGATGTTATAACTTTCATTTTCCTTTACATTATTAATGTTCGTTACTACGTAATCTTGCATGAAAAATAATATAGTATTTTAATTTTAATGGCTGATAAATTTTAAGTATTATTTTATAAATTTCGTGATATTAAATTCCCGCGCGACCATTAAAGCATTGAATCTATTCTAATCTCGTGTTAGTCAAAAGAAATATTACGACCAGAGGCTGGACATAAATACACACAAACAGGGCTAATATTGATCCCTTAATTTGTGGGACAGCAATTGTTTTAATTTTAAGAAATTGAAATATGGTAAATAAATTTGTTTATCTTATCTTAACAATATTTAAAAATAACAGTTGTGTTGGGACGAACACAGCACTAAAAAAATGGTACATCCAAATCGTACCTCGTAATTTTCGACCCTTATTGACCCAGTTTAATTGGGTATTTCAACACCTGGCTCTTTATTTCCATCTTAGCATTTTACATCACCTCAAATCCTTGAGTGAAGCCTAGGTTTGGGGTTTAATTAATGGGCAAACAAAACAGATCTCATTATTTAAAACCTAATTACGTGTTTTATATTGATCCCGTCTGATAATCACAAATATATAAGGCTAAAATTAGATATAATTTGTTCTAAATAAATTATATTTAAGTAGATTCGCATGTAGCTGGATCTCTTGCTCGACCAGTACCTATATTTCAACATATATCTGGAATCTATATGGTATTCCAGATACAAGACTTGGTACAGTTTTCATTCACATACAAATGAGTTGCAACATCTAAATGTCGAATTTTTCGACGCATTATCGTTCTGAAACAAAAGATTACAAAAAGCTGAGTTGTGTTTCAACAAACAAAATGATGAAAGAAAGATCTTGGCAAAGCAGTTTCTAAACCCTAAAATTTCAAAGAGAGGTGTTAGCGTGCAGCTCATTTCTTCTTCTCACCACCTCCAGTAGCCCTGAATCACAAAAAGACAAAGATAAGCACCTAGTCAAACATAATAGTTATAAAAGTATGATATTCAAGTTGAAATGCCGTGAATTACCTCATTTTACGAAGAACACTGGACATCTCTTCACGCTTCTTCTTTGCTCTCTTGTGAGTACCCAGCTTCCTCTTGGCTACCTTAAGAGCACGTTTGTCCTTTCCAACTTTAAGAAGCTCAGTAATTCTCTTCTCATAAGGTGCAAAACCAGCTACTTCCCTGATAAGGCTTCTAACAAAATGTATTCTCTTACTGGTTTTCTAAACAAGAGACAAAGAGAAGCAAACCTATTAGAAGTCCTGATCGAATTAGATTTTGAGAATAACGTTTTTGTGTGTGGATGAGTTTAGATATTGGTTAGATATCCAGAATGGGTAATATCCGAAACATTAAGAAACAAAGAGATCAAAAGCATGGAAACCAGAAAACAACTTACCCCTTTCCTATCAGAAGGGCGGGGAGCCAACTCTTTCTTAGTAACAACATGTCCTTTGTTAAGACCCACAGAAAGGCCCGTATTTGGCTGCTTTGGAGCCATCTCTACAAATAACCAAGGCACATAAGAACCAGACTAGTGATTATAAGCATCTATTATTCAACTATGGTAGGCATAAATGTCACGTGTCTGGTTCTGGTCCTACAAACTACAATTAACACTCGTGCATCGATGACCATACTGAATTTGCAGAGCATATCAGAATCGTTTGATAAGGATGCATTAGAAACAAAAATGCATGCATTAGCTTTGTGTATTATTAATACCTTGTTTGGTAAACTTTTTTAGCCTATGTTAAACTAATGCAAGCCTTAGTTATACACTCTATTTGGTATTATGCTATGTATAACTAATAAATGATATTAGCAATGCAAGGGTTTATAATGCATGCATTAGCATGGTTTAAGACACAATTGCCCTTCAAAACCTTTTCCACATCCTTACCACCATATTTGTGGAAGGTATATTTGTGAACAAATAATTAATTTTAGAAATTATGCAATGCATGTTATTTTTAATACACCAAACCAAATCGAGCATAAAAAATAATAGTATAACTAATATCAACATTACTAAAACATCCTATTCAACACTATTCTTATACACTCTACCAAACGATCCCATAGAGTAGAAAATGTATGCGTCTAAACCAATAGAACCTGTTAGGTGGTTACACAGTAACAGGTACTGTTATGTGAATAATGTCTGTGAGATGCTCTTTTTTTCAAACCAGCCAAAAAATAGATAAAAGGAAATGGAGAGAGGAACATAAACTAATCCACTTCACAAGTTGGTTTTGACTTTTGACACTTCCTACACTTAGAAGCCAGTCAAGAAAATAGTTCATACTCTCAAAATAATCTAAACCAAAAGGGCACACTATAGTTTATATTCTCATTAAATTCTATACTAATACAAAATCAAGATACCATGCCAAAAACCAAGTTCCTGTCTAACTTAATTTCTTGCCGCAATGCTGTTTAAGCAAACATAATCAACTGATAAAATCACCAAAATGGAGATCCAACTACCCTTTTGTGTCAAATAGATTAAAAAGGGAAAATAAATCTGTATTAATCAAAACAATCCATAGCTTAACAAAAATAAGCAAAGTCATTTCATTCTCGATCAAAACACCCAAAAATACATATCCAACTACCCTTTATGTAAAATAGCTTAATACTACACCAAAGTAGCATATCTCTTCATCAAGTACTCCCTAGCTTAACTTTCTGAAATGCGGAAGAAGCTGAACAAGCTCGTTTTAAGTGGGATCACTTTATCAAAATAGTAAATGCAATTTTAGCTGAATTCACCGGATTCAAAATATAACTGCATTGATCACCCCTCCGCGACAACAAATTCAACTCAGTATAAAATTATTGTAAAATTATTTTCTATACATATAATACTAGGTTTTAAAACAATGGATACACCTGCACACACGTATATGTACTATCTATTACTAAATGCCTATTTTAATCTAGAAAATGAAGCATATATTACTGAACAGCATATAAATCGCACACTAACCTAATCAGCTCCAATAGAACTTTGTTACTCCTAGAATTTTCACCAAGTACCTGCAGAAGTGCAAAAACAAAGGGCAAAAGATTAGTGAGATAACAAATTACAGAGAATTTAGATTTCCAGTTTGATTTATCTAGGGTTTTGACCTTCGACGGAAATAGTCGCCGGAAGCACTGAGAACAGAGCTAGGGTTTTTTCTGATTGCAATACAGAATTTATATTCTGCATATATGACGGGAAGAAGGGTAGTTTTGGTAACCTAAAGTATGATAATGTTTAACATTTTGATGATAAAGCCCACGCAGTTTCTAAATTATAGAGTTAGTACCTTCAAATTTGTAAATGTTGCAAGTACACCCTTTCAAGTAAATACTTTGATGAATTCCTTTTTTTTAGTACCAGATTGCCTTTTTTGTTCGTGAAAAAAAGGGAAAATTGTATGAAATAACAAACTATTAATTCAAATTAAATGTTATAGTCATAGTTTATTTTATTTGTAATTCGCAGCAAACATTTCATTTTTTTGTCATCTGGTTCGGTATACAATTAGCCATTTTTGGTATACAATTACCCATTTGGTATACAAATGTATAAAATGCGTTTGTGTTTGTATAAAGCGAGACAAAAGTGTATATACAAATACATATATTTTCGTCCTATACACTCATAATTATACAAATACAGATCTTATTATAAAAATTACAATGTATAAATGAATTTATACAAAACTGAACAATTTGTATAAAATTGGATGTATCTAGCGAATTATACAAATCAAAAGCTCCACATAAAATTTGTTGTGGAGCGCAATTATGCAAACTATAGTTATAACATATAAATATGATTTTTATGTTTGTTATATGTGAAAGTTGTTCTAAAAAAATCGTATTTAATAACTTAATAATTTTGGTCCAAGTTAATACTTGATGCTCGAATTCCATATTAAAGGTTAAATATTTTGAGACTTTTTCAAAAGTGGTTGTGTTTTTCTTTTAATAAAATATCCACACATAAAACATTGTTTTTGTCAAATTGATAAAATTATGGAAATTTTATGTGCTAACGTAATTGTGTTGATTGAAAATAATATATTTAAGTTGAAATAATTATCGTAAATTAAACCCAAAACTTATTACAAAAAGAATGATGAACATGGGAAATAAGCTACTTTTAATTAGCTAAGAATTAATTAGTCTTAATTTGTAGCTTATAGAAATAGAAAAGTATTTAATATAACATTTTTACAAACAAAATATCTATTAATATGCTGAATGTGATCATGTTGGACAGGATTGTGGTCCAAATAAACATTGTTAATAGTGCCACAAACTAGTTATGAATTATGATAAACGAAGAAGAATATATATTTAATGTAATCAAATGATTTAGTAGCCACATTAGCAGCCTATTTATATTTATCTTCGACCCTTAATTTGAGAAATAACTATATTAAAAAAAAACGTATTTGGAAAGCGGATAAACCATATTATGGCATGTGGTTGAGTCGATATTGGAGAGACGTTTGTCATATTTTCTCTGGGTCGAGAAAATCTTGGATTGATATTTTCTCGCAATCGAGGCTGTTGTGTAACCTACTAGACGACATAATCTCTTCTCGGAGACAAATCACTTTACAGTTATAACACCTTTTGACCTTTTGAGCAGTTCAACAACGATCTCCTAATCTACCTCGAACCTAATATCACAGTATAGACATGTGTTACTAGGACCTTCGACGTTCTCTCTTGCATTTTTTTACGTTCAATAATTTATATTCTTGTACTCGATTCCTACTTTATTAGTTTAATAAAAGAAAACCCACGTGCTTTACCTCCCCCACCCCCCCACCCCCCCACCCTTTTTTTTTTTATAATTTACAAATTATACTTTTAAACAAAATGATGGTTTTTTCTATAAAACAGTAACACTATATTTCAGGAGAACCATGAAATGAATTAGTCAATAAAAATATTATTTGACCAATTAGAATGGTAAGTGATAGGATAATCCATTCAGTTCATATTGTAACACCACATGATAAATCATGTGTTTACTTTTTCAACTTTATGATAACTTAAGTGTCTATTAGATTATATCAAAAATATAAATATCAGCTAAAATTAAATTAAAAAGTCCGTTTATATATTATACTACTCTACTTTTCTTCATATTTACAAATATTTAGAATGAATTATATTTAGCAATTATGACAAGTAAAAAAAAAAATACTTAATATTTTTTAATTTCTCAACTGATGTCCAGAACCCACATTGAAGCCCGACTAAATGAATACTTAATATTACCAAAAAGATTGGAAAAAAGAAGAAGAAGCAGAGTTCTATCGAAATTAGTAAAGAGACGATTGCTAGGATACAAAAGTAGAAGTATGACAAAAGTTAACAAATGGCAAGAAACTACCTTTTTTCCTTTTTGTTCTTTCTTTTTTTGCCTTATCACACTTCAAAGGAAACTTCTACCAACCTGAGAGAATTTATACAAACTGTTTTCTCCACACAAATCACAACGAAGCAGAGGCCATCAACCATCATCATATGTCATCTTTCTTGCAAAAACCATTAAAAAAAGTGCTAGTATTAGTTGTAATTAAACAGTATCATTAGAGAAAGGATCTTGGCATAATCCCAATATATTCTTTCACTCAATTGTAAGGGACCCCACAAAAAAATGGTGTCTTTGACGAGTAGTTGCAGGTGTGTTACCGCTTTTTCTCTCATTATTCCCTTCAATTTTCAGTGATTTCTCTCTTTTCATGTTTTAAAAGCAGACCCTTTTTCTCCTTTTTTTTTTTTTTTTT